>JAGDFM010000200.1:17779-71126 GCA_019155715.1 Phytophthora pseudosyringae | reverse complement strand
CTGGAGTGCTGTCGGTTGGTTTCTCTTGCTCTTGCTTTTCCGCTCTTGGCGCACAGTATCACGCCGTCCGCTTGCCAAGTTGAAGTGACCTGATTTGGTCGACATCGAGCACCGAAACGGACCAAACCGGACCAAACCGGACCAAAACAAAATAGTTTCCCCCCAAAACGAACGTATTTCCCACTCAGAAAATCAGGCGATGGAGCTTGAGGCTGCGCTCAAGGCGGACGCGCTGGCGGCCTTCGCCCGGTCCGTCGAGCAGGCGCTGGGCCCGGCCACTCCGTCCCGCGGCAAGGTGGTTCTCGCGGTGGACGCGTCGCAGCTGGCCATCTTCGAGCTGCTGGCCTACGGCTCGGGCGGCAGCGAGTTCTACGACCAGCTCGGGGTCTCCCGTCTGCTGAGTGTGCAGCTCCAGACGGGCGACGCGGCCCAGCTGCAGCGCCAGCTGGGCATCTCCAAGGACCCGCAGGCCAATCAGGAGCAGGCCAACAGGGCGCTGGACGTGGCCGTGGTGGCCCCGCCGCTCCCGACGGTGGCCAAGCGCCTGGCCGACGCGCTGCGGCCGCTGGAGCTCGTGGCCACCCGCCGCTGCGCCGTGCTGTGGCTGCCCGCGGCCACGTCGGACGTGGCCCTGGAGATGGAGCGCCAGGGCGTCGCGGGCTTCATCCGCCAGGCCAACTTGGGCCTGGGCCTGATCCCGGTGGACCGCGGCGTCGCGGCGCTGTGTCACGACAGCGTCTTCGGAGAGCTCTACGTGAAGGGCGACAGCAGGGCGCTGACGGCCGTCGTCAAGAGCGTGCTGGCCGTGGAGACGCACACCGGGAGGAGGATCTTGGATGTCACGTGCCACGGGTTCTTCGCTCAAAGGGTCAAAATGATGCTGGAGCTGGCCCATCGCCAGCAGCAGAAGATCAAGATGAGGCACGCGGCCGGGGTGAAGGAGGCAGGGCCCGACGTGGCCACGGCCATGGATAAATTGGTGGTGATCGATCGGATGGAGGACCCGCTGTCGATGTTGCTGACCCCCATGACGTATGAGGGGCTGCTGGATGCTCTGGTGGGGGTCAACCACGGCGTCGTCACGTACGAGAAGGAAGAGGACGAGGCGGAGGAGGCGGAGAGTGACAGGGGACGCAGTAGCTCCAGCAGCTTGAAAGCAGAGTCGACGACACCCACGACGTCGACCCAGAAAGTGGTGCTGAACCACCTGGACGCGCTGTTCGACGAGATTCGCGACGTGAACTTCAATTTGGTCTCCAACCAGCTTGTGGACGTCGCCAAGGACTTGGCCACTGAAGTCCGAGGCAGCTCTGCGGGGTCTACTGCTGATTTACCCAAGGACAGCCAGGAAGCGTTCCAGAAAGTGAAGGCTCTGTTGGCGAAGGCTCCGCACTTGGTGAAGAAGAAACGGTCGCTAGCGCACCACTTGCAGCTTGTACAGCGTATCCGGGAGCTGAGCACGCAGCTTGCACTGCGTGGATGTGTGGAGACCGAAATGACCATTATGAGCGCTGGGCCGAGTGCATCGTCTGCTGCAGCGAAGGATGTGGACAGCTTTCTGGAGGAGGCCATTCTTCGCGAGCCCCCTCTCAATCTCTACGATGTGGTGAAGTTGCTGTGCCTCTGCTCTCTCGTTCGTGGTGGACTCAAACCTGACACGCTGGCTTGGTATCGTCAGCAGCTCTGCCATACTTACGGCCATCAGATCTTGCCGCTGCTCGTGCAACTGGAGAAAATGGATTTGCTTTCCGTGGAGAATCGTTTCGACTTCCCGAAAATGCGCAAGCAACTTCTACTTATGCGGGGAGCGCTAGATGACGAGGACACTAGACATCCCATGGATATCCACTTCATGTTCCCCTACACGGGCTATGCGCCGATGAGCATTCGCTTACTGCAAGAATCTCTCGGCATGAAGTACAAGACTCTCGCTAAGGATCCGACGTCGTCAGTGTTGAGCTTGGGGGGCGGAAATGGGAATAACTCCAGCAGCCACCACAGTATGTCTGCCGAAACTGCTTCGAGTTATGACAACAACAAAGGTGGAAGTCGCACCAATGTGCTGGTATATTACGTCGGTGGTGTCACCGTCGCAGAACTGACGGCCTTCCGCTTCCTGAACCAGAAGCAGAGCGAGTTTACTTTCTTCATTGCGGCCACCTCCATCTGCAACGGCAGTCGTCTTCTGCGTGCTATCTACTGAGCAAGCGTGGAAAGCGAGGTGAGGAAACTGTAAATCCACTTACTGTTTTGATTTTGTCTGGAGATTGGTATTGTGTACGGTCTTGTTCATGCTAGTACAGGGCTGAATAGTGCAAGCACCTTCAACTGCAGCGTGAGCCAAAGAGACTGCGCTAGTGTGACCGGTACACGCGGCTTCTTGTAGTGGTCTGGAATTCGCTCGTCGACCAAGAAAGTGCGGGCGTGGTCTACCGATATGCTTGTTGTCGTATGGCCCCCCATTACGAGAAGCAGTACAGCCAACTCGGAGTAAGCAGTCAAAGCACGCTCGACAGTGTACGTCTCCTCAAAGTTGGGAGTATTAGCAGCGCTGAAAGCCTCACGCTCACGGCGATACGCAGCCAAGGTCAACGTGGTCAGCTGAAAGTCCTTGTCGGCACGAGAAAGTAGATCGAAGGCCAACGTGTTGTTCAGGGAGGACGGATCTCCTCCATCCCATGAGTCATCGTGAACAAGCGAGGCATCGTGCTCGACGAAATTGTGCACCCCCAGGTCAGTGAGAGTGAACTGAGCGGACAAACTGCTAACCAGAAAGTCAGCGAGCGACGGGTCGAGGTTGTAGACTTTGACAAGGGCTTCTTGAAGAAGTCGTGGGGTGATTTCCTTGCCGTCACGTGGAAGGTATCCGTGGTTTGCCAGAACGTTGAGTGCTGGACACGGACTCCGGTGATACTTGGCCACGCTGTCTTTGACTCCGGAGACCGCGTCACCCCATGGACGGAAGTACGCGTGCGGTCCTGTGCTATCCAAAACTTGTGGTATACCCAGCGCAGTTTGGTTCATGAAGATGAAGACGTTGAGCACCAGCGCGATTGGGAGGGAAACCATGATGATGAATGCAGGGTTGACGACTCGCTTGGTCATTGCGACGCAAATTCAGGTTTGATGTTATGTTTTCGGAGGCAAAGCTAATGACATCGTTGAGAGAACGTGGGTTAAAAGACCTTCACTACGAGGTGAGATATGATGGCAATAATGACGTCTGCCACTGGATATTCTCAATCCTCATGGAGCTACATCTTCCACTTTACCCACATGCGAGCTCCAAGTGCTTCTCAGCCGAGCCAAGCTCGGAATTTGAGCTCTGCAATGGCGAGAACCACACTCGTGATGGTGATCGGCGTCTCGGACGGACGGAAATCCGTGGGGATTCGTTCCTCCGCCAGGAACGACCGCGCGTGCTCCACCGAGATGGTCCCGCTGGCGTAGTCACCCAAACCTTGCAAGACGAACGATGCCTCCCCATTTGCAACGACGCTGGCCAGTGCACTCATGCTGAACTTTGGGTTGTCCCGAGCACACTCGATCTCTCGGCGGCGACGGAAGCTAGCCACTGCGTCTTTGGTAAGCACCCGAGCACCTCGGTCTCCGCTGACTTCGGCATTCAAGAGCAGCTCGTCCACGAGGGCCTCGTTCACCTTGAACGGCTCCACTTGGAAGAACGAGTCGACGTGGACCAACGATGCGTCGTGGTCGATCAAGTTGGGGTCTCCGAGGTCGGCGAGCGTGAACTTGGACGGTAACGCGAGGAAGATGACGTTGAGCAGCTTCTTGTCGAAGTTGTAGACCCTCGTGATGCCGTCCCCCAGTATCGCCGGGGTCAATGCTTTGCCGTCACGAGGGATGTGGCCATGGTTTGCCAGAGCATTGAGCGCTGGACACGGACTGCGAAAGTACGCGACGGAGCTGTTCCCCGGAAGCCCCCAGACCTGGTCGTCTTGTGGTCGAAAGTACTCGTGTTGTCCCGTGCTCAGAGAGTGCAGGGCGCGTGGCAGACGCGAGTGATCGACCCAGAAGAGCGACTTCAGAGCCATCGCGAGCGCCATCGCGAGTGCCAATGCGACCGACAGCGTTGTGGTGCTCGCCATGACGCCGAAATGTTAAACCGGTCGTGGGAATCCGATAATGCAAAGGCGGCGCGATGAACACTATCACTCCCAGTGTCCACGGATGGCACCAGTGAGCATTGCACGATGACTTCGAAGGTTCTTTCTTACATGGAGCCGTGCATAAGCTCTAGGATGGTAGTATTCGATTAGATTAATGGGAAAAAGGGGGCACGCGACGCACTGGTTAAGGTAGAGATGCGCGTCTAGCCAGCTCGCTGCACCTTGACGATGAGCGGGCCCTTGATCGCCAGCACCGAGGCCACGTCGTAGGTATAGCTCTTGGGATTCTCCTTGGTCGTGAAGTGGTATTTGCTCAGCATGTAGGCCGTGACGGTCTTCATCTCGAGCATGGCGAAGCGCATGCCCAGGCACGTGCGCGGTCCGGCGTGGAAGGACACGAACTGGAAGGCCGACACGGGGCGGATGGTCTGCTCGCCCGTCCACGGGTCCTGCATGAGCCATCGCTCGGGCTTGAACTTGGACGCGTCTCGGCCCCACACGCTCTTCATGCGGCCGAGCGTGTAGGACGGGATGTAGACGCGCGTGCCCTTCTTCACGAACGTGCCGTCGACGAGCGTCGTATCGCGGTTCGCCTCCTTGGCGTTGAGCGGCACGACCGGGTTCAGCCGCAGGTTCTCGCGCAGCACGGCGTCCAGGTACACGAGGCCCTCCACGTCGTCCATGGTGGGGACGTAACTGGGGTCGCTGAACAGCCGAGGCAGCTTCTCGCGCAGCTCCTGGCGCAGCTTGGTCTCCACCTTCGGGTTGCGGTTGAGCATGACGATGAGCCACGACAAGGACCAGGCCGTCGTGTCCATGCCGGCCAGCAGCACCACGACCGCGACATCCCGCAAGAAGTTGGCGTCCAGCGGGGAGTCCGCACCGGCCGCGTCTCCCTCCTCCTCCGCCGCCTTCTGCTCGTCGTGCGCGTCCAAGAACAGCGACACCACGTCCTTCGTCGTCCGCGGGGGCCGCTCGCTGGCCGCCGCGTCCGGGTTAAACTTGCGCTCCATGTTCTGGTTGATGATGGAGAACACCATCTTGTCCAGGATGGCCACCTCCTCGGCCAGCTCCCTCTCGCTGCCGAGCTTGAGCGCGCGCTTGAGCCTCCAGAGCCAATCGGGCGAGTGGAACCGCAGCTCGAGGTTGCGCACGACTTTGCCCATGGCTTCCATGAACTGCGTGTGCTCGCCGCGCTCCAGCGAGTTGGCCTGCAGCCCGAAGGAAATGTCCGTGAACACGTCGAAGGAGAAGCGGTGCATGACGTCCGCGAAGTCGACGGGGACCCCCGTCCGCGCCGAGTCCTGCAGCGAGCGCCCGAGCACCAGCGTGTAGTCGTGCACGCACTGGGCGATGGTCTCGCGGAACGCGCGCATGGTGAAGAGGCGGCTGAGCATCTTGCGCTGCGCCTGCCACTTGGCCCCGTCCACGGCCACGATGCCGCCGCCCGCCACGTCCCGGAAGATGCCGTTCATGCGCGCGCCCTTGCCGAAGACCTCGAACTGCGTCTTCAGGACGTCCTCGAAGCACTCGACGCTGCTCACGACCACGAGCGGTGCGGCGCCCAGCACCTGCAGGCGCCACGTGCGGCCGCCGAAGGCCTTGCACTGCTCCAAGATCCAGTCGTGCAGGCGCGGCTGCTCCAGACTCATGAGGTCCAGCGTGTTGCCCAGCACGGGCAGGGTCGAGGCCGGCGCGGGGAGGCGGCGGATGGCGCGCTGCCGCTCGTCGGGCACGAGCAGGTACACGAGCACGGCGGCCGCGGCGGCGGTGGGCAGCGCCACCCACAGCGACGACGACGACGAGCTTGATGACCTGCTCATTGGAAACGAAATGGCAAAGTGTGCGGTGGTCGTGTGATTGACGAGCAGACGTGCGACTTCTTTGTGCTCACTGAGTTGAGTGCCAGATGGAGGGAAATGTACTGTTGCAGGAGATGTAGCGCCTTGCGACCGTCGACAAGCTGAAGCATCCGACTCGAATGCTCAGGAACACAAGAGGTCTGGACTCTGCAGGCAAGTACATGTCTTCTACGAGCTACATGTGCAACCTATTGCCCACGTATCATTTTGTGTTAGACTGCAGCGGCGACTGCAGGCGACTGGGGTGTCCTCTGTGCAACAGCGCCTCGATGTACTCGAGCATCATGCCCTTGGTCTCCGGCCAGAAGACCCCACAGGAAGGTCTACGGCCGTGTAGATCCAGCACACGGGGACGAAGTTGAACCGAACCGCGCTTCAACTTGCTGTGTGCGCCACACAACGTATCCATTCCGTGGGTGCAGCCATCTTCCTGAGTTATGGCGCCGCTGACGCTGCTGCTGCTGCTGCTCATGTTCTCCCGCGCGTCTTGCGTCCGCAACCTGCGCTCTGTGCGCGACGCAGCCGACCACCGCTACTCCCGCCCCTCGGGCGCCGACGTGTCCGGGTTCCCTCCACCCAACGCCGCCCCGAACCATCGCAGTCCGTGCCCAGCACTCAACTCCCTCGCGAACCACGGCTATTTGCCCCGCGACGGCAAGGCGCTGACCCCGGAGATGATTCGCAGCGCCATCGTCGACGTTTTCAACGTGGACGAGGCGCTGGCCGGGCGCCTCACGCGTCCGCTGCCCTCTCAACTGACGCTCGCGGACTTGAGCGTCCACGGCTTCATCGAGCACGACGCGTCGCTGGTGCATGACGACGCCTACTGGAAGAGAGACCCGGCGCAGATCAACGCGACGTTGGCCGACGCTTTGTTCGCTAAAAGTCAGGACGGCCAGTTAAATAAACACGTTATGGCGGCGGAGAGAAGGCAGAGAGAGACGCAGTGCAAGACGGAGAACCCGGAGTACGCGCTGCCGGTTCAAGGCCAAGCGGCGGCGTACGGGGAGTCGGCGCTGCTGCTGCTGGCGATGGGGGACTACGAGACGGAGACGATCTCGGTGGAACATGCCAAGTCGTTTCTGGTCGACGAGAAGATCCCGGACGATTTCCGTCGGAGCGACACGCCGATCAGCACCGCGACGGCGTTTTATCTGGCGGCGCAGATTAAACTGCTCGCGTCGTTGGGATGGGGGGCAGTCGTGGAGATGGAATGAACCTCGGGGGTGCATGTGGGGGGGGGGTCTATCATTCTTATTGATGATGACGAAGGAAAAGGTTTGCTGCATGCAAAACTAATTGAACTATTCATTCTCAGCGTAAAACGTTGCTAACATCTTGAGAAGCTTGTACGATGGAGCTATCGCGCCCTGGAATCCGGATACTCCCTCTGAAGTGAGCTCAGCTCAGTCGACGGTATCGAGACAAAAAAAACCAGCAGCCTAACCGTCGTCGACGTGAAGGACACGCTCACACTTTTGGGCTGCGCACGCTGGACGAACTCTTCATTGTGACAGCCGAGGAGAACGCACCGCACCGCACGTGTGTTGAGTACGCTTCCTTTTTGTTTTCAGGAACATGACGATCGCAACGTCTGCGCATCGTCTTTTGCGTCGGACGTCGTTGATTTGATTCTGTAGACATGTGCTACATGTACTGGATAAGCTGTTTGTAGTAATTGACCGAGGTCTACGCAAAACTGTGAATGGCTTTCTTCAACAAAGCAGGCTAGTTTTTAGTGATGTCATGGCAAAATTGGGAACAAGAACACCCTTGATAATGATCGATCTGCCTACCCGATACACAGTCTAGGTAAAGAAGAACCGGATAGATGTAAGTATCGTAGACGTCTTGGAACCAGCAGCCAGCACTGTCACGAGACCAGCAAACGTGCGTCACATTGTCTGCAGTCACCAGAAAGAGCCCCCCGCGCTCGTCAAGAGTACGCAGACCAAACGTGTCCGACGTGTACTCGAGTGTATCCTTCATGTCAACGACTGTGAGGTCCTTAAAATTCGTCTCAATCTCGGCGACCGAGTTCACCTCCGAGTATCGCCCAAAGTGCGAGGATTGCCACGGAGTGATCGTTCCGTCTTCAGGCGACGTGAAGAAGTACGCAGACTCGAGTTTCAGGAAGTTGGCCTTACGACGGCGTTGGTCGTAGATGCACTGGTCGTCACCGGGAAGACACGGATTCACATTGTTGAGGACGGACAGGAAGAAGTTCGAGTAGGACCAACTGCCAAACTGCAGAGAGCGCTGCAAATTGAAGTACGAATATTCGTACTGCAGGTCTGGATTCTCGAGCATGAGCTGGGCGATGTCGTGCTGCACCTTGCCGTGCGCATCCTCGCTTGTGTAGGTGCTGAGGTTCAGGACGGCTTCGGGGACGATGTAGTTTACGGAACTCCTGCCAGCGGTTGCCAGCGCGTCTGCGTCGTTGGGCCCGCTGAAGACGCCGTTTTGCAGACCAGCCAAGCTGATGTAGCGCTGCACCTGGTGGTCATCCATCTCCTCGACGACAGCTCGAGAGATAGCACCGCCCTGCGAGTGCGAGATGAAGATGTAGCCATCGTCAAAGACCGAGTTATTGGCCACTGTTTCCCGTACTGCAGAGCGACATGACGGTGCGGCCTTCAGCAGTGAGATTCGCCACGAAGTTGTCGCCAGCCGTGTAGTCGTCGGAGAGGCCGTGGAAGAAGATGACAGGGAGACTTGTCGCGTCAGTCGCGGCGGTGCTTTCGATGCCGACTGCGCACGCAGCTAGTCCGAGGAGAATGCAAGGGTAGTTCATGAATTACCCTTGACTTCTTTGGAATTCTTGGTACTGTTGCTGTTGCAGGAACAAAGCAGAATGAATTCTGATCTCTTGTCGCGAAAGTCAAGCGCAAGTGATGGCGAGGGAAAGAAACCAGCAACCTGAAAGTGCTGACACACTTTCGCCTCACATCGAAAGTTGGTTGCGACCATCAAAGCTGCAGGCAAAAGAAAGTGGCCCACGCGCCGTCCCGTCATACGAGAATACGCTGCAGAAGACCGACAACAACCAGCCGAACGGATCCCGTTCGTCGCCTATCTGCGTCTTCAACCACTCATACGGAAACACCGAGGCTTCCCGACAATCTTCTACAGCAGTACATTCCGTGCGGGTACATGTAGCCTGCTATATAAGCTAAGAACAAGTCGCCAACTCCACGTAACCTGCTTACTATCGTTTCTATAGTCGCATCCGAGGGGGCACATCTATGGAAAAGAAGAGGCTGAGGAGAAGTGGAGTCTTAGGAGAAGTAATTTCTTAGGAGAGATGGATGCTAAGGAGAAGTGGATACATATTCGCCTCTCAACCTCAGATCTGCTGGCGATGACTCCGTCGCTCGTGCTGCGCCGCGCGCCCTGCGCCGCCCGCCTCCTGCGCCGCCTCTCCACAGCCGTGGGCTCTTCCTCCTCCGGTTCTGCTGCTGCTTCCTCTGCCGCTGCGCATTCCGGCTCGACGACGCACTTCGGCTTCCAGCAGGTGCCCGAAGAGGACAAGGAGCGCATGGTGGCGTCCGTCTTCCACAATGTGGCAGAGCGGTGCGGTTCCCTCATAGTTTATGTTTAGAAAATGGCAAGGAGGCCCTCATACGTTATCATATGTGGCAGATACGACGTCATGAACGACTTCATGAGCGGCGGCATGCACCGCGTGTGGAAGGACGCGTTCGTGGACACGCTGCACCCCGTGGGCCCGTTAAAGTGCCTGGACGTGGCTGGCGGCACCGGCGACGTCGCCTTCCGCATCGCCGAGCAGCTGGCCAAGGCGCCCCGAGGCACGGAAGGGTCCGAGATCACCGTGTGCGACATCAACTCGTCCATGCTGCAGGTGGGCGAGGAGCGCGCCGCCTCGGTGCTGCCCCACGTGGACCAGTCGCTCTTCCGCTGGGTGGAGGGCAACGCCGAGCATCTGGACTTCGAGGACAACTCGTTCGACGTCTACACCATCGTGTTCGGCATCCGCAACGTCACCCACGTCGACCGTGCAGTCAAGGAGGCCTACCGCGTGCTCAAGCCCGGAGGCCGCTTCATGTGCATGGAGTTCAGCCAGGTGCCCAACCCGCTCATCCGCCAGGTCTACGACGCTGTAAGGATTTTGGTCAAGTTGTTTCTGTTAAAGGTGGAAGGTGGAAGTTTGGATGGTGTGCCTCATGCATCTTTTTGTTTTTTTGTTTTGATGCCTAGTACTCATTCAACGTGATCCCGCTGCTGGGCGAGAAGGTTGCCAACGACCGCCCGTCGTACCAGTACCTGGTCGAGAGTATCCGTCAGTTCCCGCCGCAGGATAAGTTCAAAGCCATGATCGAGGACGCCGGCTTCAAGCGCGTGACCTACACGAACTTCACCTTCGGCGTTACAGCCATGCACTCAGGCTTCAAGTTCTAGGGCTGTTCACACGAGAAGAAGATAATTCTCCAGAACCGGCGAGAACCCCATGCAGCAAGGAGCGAATCGCTCTCCCTGTCTGCATCTATCAACAGCAAGTTTTGGCAGCGAGGCCGTAGAAGTTGCTGCCTGATATAGGAATACAGTTGAATACAACTACGGCAAATCGACAAGAAAAAGACTCGATTATCCTGACTTGCTTTCCTCGCACAGCGCACCTCACTTCAGGTCTCGCTCGTCAACATCGCCGCCTTGCAACTTTGCTGTGAGAATTGCACGATTGTGGCGTGAGTACGAGTTCTGAGGGTCAAGCACTAGCACCTGGGTATAATCTACGATGGCTTCTTCAAAGCGTTGCATCTTCGCTAACGAGTAGGCTCGGTTGCTGAGGGTTCTTGTGTTTTGCGGATCGATGGCGATTGCAGTGGTATAGTCCGCCACGGCTTCCTTGAATCGACGAAGCTTTCGAAGCGCATATCCTCGATTGTTGTATGCAGCGACGTTGCGTGGCTCGAGTGCAAGTGCTGCGCTGTAGTCGCGAACAGCTTCCTCATAGCGGCCCATGTTACGAAGGCAGTAGCCTCGATTGTGGTAAAACACAGCACTGCGTGAGTCCAATGTCAACGCCTTGGCAAAATCTTGAAGTGCTTCTTCGTGTCGTCCAAGCTGGTCGTAGCAGAGTCCACGGCTGTTGTAGCTCGACACGGAGCGAGGCTGAAGGACGATGGCACGGTCAAAATCGGCGATTGCTCGGGTAGTGTCTTTCATCTTGTCGTACGTACTTCCACGGTTGTGATAAGCGTTGGCGTTCTCCGGCTCGACGTGCAGCGCGGCCGTATAATCCTGGACTGCCTCCTCGTAGCGACCGAGCTTGTCGTACGAGTACGCGCGGTTGTACAGCGATTTGAAGTGTTCCGAGTTGAATTCGATTGCTCGCGAGTAGTCAGCAATGGCTAACTCGAAGTTACCCTGCTTGCGGTGGCAAAATCCACGATTGTGGTAGAAATCAGCGTTCGTTGGTAGTAGCTCAATTGCTCGGGTGAAGTCAGCAAGCGCGCCTTGGTAGTCTCCACTGCGATCGAGGGAGATGCCTCTGTTGTAGAGAGCGAAGGCGTTGTGTGGGTCCATCCTCAGTGCCTGTGTGTAGTCTTCCACCGCGGCATCAAAACGTCGCATTTTGTCGTAGACGAAACCACGATTGAAGTAAGCCTTAAAGTGTTGAGGATTCAGCCGAATCGCATGTGAGTACTCGTCCGCTGCAGCCTGGAAGTTGCCTTCTTGGCGATATTGAAAGCCTCTTGCGTGATGGATTTCCGCTTGCTCGAGTGCTGATGATGTGGAAGTAGAGGAGGTCGATGAAATCTTACCAGCTCCATTTATTCCCGACTCTGTGCAATTAAGCGCACTCCTTCGTTCAGATGAAGGGCTCAGCAGTGAAACTGGAGACGGAGGGAGAAGGGCTGCTGCTCGTCTTGTCGGCAACGTGGAGGCTGCAGCTGACGTTACACTGAGCTCCAAAAGGCCCTGTAACCTAGAATCCACAAAAGACCCTGATGCAGGTGCAGCTTTATCTTTTTGCCAGACACCACCTTCTGCGTTATTGTCACCTTCTGCAAATGGTATGGACGTGGCATTCTGCAAGTCTAGACTCGTCTTCTTCAACCGCTGGGAGAAAACAAAATCAGAACTGCCACTTTCATCTTGTTGCTGCTTCTGGCGTTGTAGCTGCTGTCGCGACAAGGTTGCAGAACGATGCAACTCCTGCTGATGCTTTTGCTGCAGCTTCAACTTCTTGTCTTTCAACAGAGCAAAGTTGTAATCATCGATTGCTCGCACGAAATCCCCCTGTGAGTTGTAGCAGGAAGCTCGGGCATACGCAGCGTTCACGTGCTCTGGGTCAATCTGCAGTGTTCGCGAAAAGTCTCGTATCGCTAGCTCCACTTTGTCTAGCTTCGAGTACGCCAATCCACGCGTGTAAAATGCTGTGGCATTCAAGCTGTCTAGCGCCACGACCTCGTCGAGATCTCGAATGGTCTGTTTATAGTTGGCCTGCTTGAAAAGCGCTTGCCCTCGAGCCAGTAGTGCCTTGGCATCTTTCGGTTCTCGTACAAGATGGCTGGTAGACGTGTCAATTACGTGCTGCAAGTCCGTGGGCTGGCGGTAGTAATACGTTCGATTGGGGTGGCTCTGCGCGGCCTTCTCCGTCCCCAGAAAGTCCTTGCGCTTGAGCAACACAGGTTTGTCACCCAGAGCCTCTACGTCCACTTCAGGCTTGGTCGCCATGGTGAGGCGTCCGATAAATAAATAACGCGTTCACAGCTGCCAGCAAAGTGCAGTAAGCCGCAGTCGTTTCAGCTGACGCTCAGGATAAATTAGGACCAACGCTTACACGTCGCGCAGGCTGCAGCAAGAATGACATTCTGTCCGTCAACAAAACCCTCGTGATATTGCCTTTTGCACCGTGCTCACAGATCTTCTCAACACTACTCGTCCTCTTCAGCGTCGTCTTCGTCGCTCGAATATTGACCGTGAACTTCGTAATACGTAGTATCAGGGAGCTCTAATAAATAGCCGAGATCACGAGTCGATAAAATCGACCCGTTGCCATCTTCATCGCCACTGTCCTCCTCCATAGCTAGAATGTGCGCCGCAGCATCTTCATCACTCTCGCCGGCCTCCTCCTCCTCTTCTTCTTCTGAGCTCCCAATTTCTTCCGAATTAGATTCGGACGTCTCAGCACTTTCGTCCGTATCGTCGTCCTCTTCCTCCATTTCTTCGTCGCTGGAGTTTTCATCATCGTATTCGTCATCATCCAGCGTATCTGAATCCTCCTCTCCGTCCTCTGCATCCGAGTCATCTTCAGTAGGGCGCTTCCGCCCGATATCGTAGAGACGGCAAATGGAATCGTCGTCGTCGACAGCACCAGCATCCAAATACCGTCCTTCCACAACAGATAGCAGCGTGCTCTTGGTGTTCAGACTGAGGTCGAACACGGGGCGACCAAGATCGATCGTCGTAATATCCCTGTAGTCACGTGCATCCAGCACTCGGAACCATGACTTCAGCTTGGTCTTCCTGCGCTCCAGGTAATCACCCTGATCAAACAGAAGCAACCAGTTAGTTTCCCCAAGTCAACTATCTCGAAACAAAGCCCTACTTACCCCTGCGAAAGGATAGTAGGCAAACAGCACACTGCCAGAAGGGCTAAACTTGATGCTGCATTTGTCCAATGCCGGTACCATGCGCAGCAGGCGATACGTACGAAGGTCCCACACGGCTGAATTCACGATCACCTCGTTCCCACTAGGATGGAAGAACCCACAACCGACGTTGGAAAGCTTGTCAAATTTGTACAACGCGCGTGTTGGGATGCGGGCATCCCACAGCATTCCATCCGTGAGAATCGTGCCGTCGCAAGGCGAGAAACAGCAATTAGTTTCTGCGCCATAATCATTTGAGCGCATTGCGTCCTTCAAGTCGCACAACACATCTCCAGTCGCGATATCAAGAACGACTGCACCTTTAACAGATAAACCTGGCCCGTCCAATTCTGCCTCATCGTCAGTAGAACGGGCATCAAGCGCAACAATCCGGTCTCCATAGTGGTTGAATTGAGGCCGAAGACCGCCCTGGAACCGCCATCGCTCTACAAGTGAGCTCATGTCATTTGCATCCCAGAGCGCGATTTCATTGACAGCAAGCTCTGAAAGAGCCACGGCCCCCGTTAGTATCAGTCGATTTTGAGGACCCATGGACGTGGCTTCATTCGTTTCTAAGTTGACGATAGCACTTGAAGGCGAGTGGCATGTCCATTCTTCCACGACCTCATCCGACTCGATATTAAATTGGCGTAGCTCTCCATCATGATTACCGATCAACATATCTTGCTGGTCTTGGCCGAAGAATCGGGCGACGCTAACTCCACCCCACGCAAACGACCCGACGTGTGCTCCTACAGTGCGATAGGGCCGGTAGCGACTGAATACGTAGCGATCGATCCCAGCATCAGCATAATACGATGAGAAAGCAGACGACCCGACACGATATCCTGTGCGACTGCGACGCAATAGTCGTGTGCAAATGCTCAAGTTCGACGTGGTGGCTGCAGGTGGATCAGGACAGCGATGCTGTGATCCCTTACCCAGCAATTTAAACGGCGGCACCGTCGTAACTGGATTAGCACACTGGCGGTGCTGCTCTCTCAAGTAGTGTGTGATGATTTCATCTAATTTGCTCGATGAAGTCACGCAGGCATCCTCACTACGTGCACTCCATCGCGTATTTATCGGGAGTTTTTGAAGAGCGTTTGAGCAGGCTGTCTCAGCCACAACTCTAGGAGAAGTTACCGACTGTGTCGGAGTAGGTTCTTGAAAGAGGTGGGGTCTTTGAATAGCTTGCCGCATTCGCATTCTTGATTTCGTATACGGAGTGGCTGGTGTCGAGGCCTTGATTTGTCCATCCACAGGTCGAGATATTTTCAGTGAAAGACAAGAGCCCTCCTCAACCTGAATCTTCTTCAGCTCTGGCACGATTGACCCAAGAGATGAAACTCTTTGCAATTTCTTCGGCCGTGGTGTCTCATCCCCGCTTAAATACCCACTGTCGCGTCGACTCAAAACGCTGGATGGCACCTCTTGTGTCTGCTTCTTCAGAGGTATTGACCCCTTCCCAGCGGGCTTTAATCCGCCGTTAGCCACTGTTCCTTCAGTGCGCGAAGGTTGTGTATCTGTTGCTGATGAAACCTTCCTCGGCTTTTCAACGTGGATCTTGGCTTCGTCCACCAGAGCAGATGCAGCGTGATGTAAGCCTTTCGTGATTAGATGATCGTGAATCAGCCTCAGCAGTTCATTCTCGTCATAAGAAATCTTGGTATTTGCAACGATGCTTGCCTTTTCGATCTTTCTTACGGTAGGGTCCGTTGCCTCATTGATCACCACGTTAGACGCTCGATGTGTCACGTGCGAAATTAAATCCAAAGCTGACTCTCGAAATCGCACGTGAACGTCAGCGTTTTCCTCCAGCACTGGGTCACTCCGAATCATGTCTGACAGTAGTTGGCCGACTTGCATCTTCTCGAGAATCTGGGAAATATGACGGTCACGTGATAGTCCCAATAAAGCACGAGTTGCCAAGAGTCGAATGGCATCTGCGTTTTGAACGGAACGCTTATAGCGAAGCAGGTAGACGCACACTTTGATCGCATTTCGTTCACGCGCCAATTTTCGAACAGGTCGCAGCATTTTGTCGTCCTTAGCCTTCGAGCAGCAACTTGAGTAGTTGTCGGAGGTAGTTGAATTCGCCCCTTGGCCTGCTGCATCTGAGCTTGGGCGCTGCGACTGGTCATCCTTCTTCGTCCGCATACTTCTTGCTGTCAGTGTGTACTGTCGAATGTCTTTGTAGGGGTGCTGCCAGCAGTCCTCGTGATGCGGAGGAGATACACAATTACAGAATACGCGCAGTGCATCGCGCACTAGCTCGGAGTCCCTAGGATTGTTGCTCATTGCGATTTCCAGCAAGACCGTCATTCCTAGTTGCTTGGAAGTGCCACTTTCCTCCAAGGATACCTCTGTCGAGCACACTTCGTTCGCCAGAGATGGAACCACTATCGTTAACACCCGGAGCGAATCCAAACAAAACTGTGCGCGCTCTGTGGTCCATATCCGAACAGTGGTTGAGTTAGCGTCTGGATCTGTGTTTTGCATAACTGAGCACATCATCGTCACAACTTCCAGAAGCACGAGAATACCACGCAAATGGCTCAGCTTTGCTGCAGGAGGCCACATCCCACCGGCGGGGCCAGTCGCTGCTGACCACGGGTTGTTCGAGTTACCGCTGCTAGCACTGAAGCGGTATTTTTCGTAAAACACCATATTTTGCTCGTGCGTTTTGTCGTCTAGGTCAATTGCCTTCGACCACGTAATTTTCGGGACACGAGCTGGGATACGAGACGCTACAGTGGCTGCCGTTAACACAGGTGCAGTGTTAGACTGCCGGTTTGACGGGTGATTCAACTGAGACAGCTTTCTTCGGAGTCGATGGGTCACTAGAGCCATATGCATACGTACATATTGACGCAAGCACAAACACGCATCTTGTGCCAGCTGCCTTTGTGCCGCGGACTTTGGATGGTTGCCCACTCGAATAATATTCAGTATGGTGTAGAGACCGTTGTGTTTCTCGAAGTAGTCAAGAATCACCTTGAAACTCAGCGTTAAGCTGAAAAATACCACAGCGTTCTGTCGTGCACGGTCGTTGGGGCTGGAAAGCAGAGTAAAAGCAGCCGAGAGCATGTTTTCAGGATTCATCACAACGAGGCGCTCAATAACCGCAGACGAAGAAGCGAACCCATGAAGACACATTGATAAGCTGCGATCCAGTAGACCCACTTGGCCGGCAGCTTGCTGCAACTTAAACACCGTGAACAGTAAATCTACGCCCCCCGCTTCAACCAGCGAGAACGCAAACTTCTTGTGTGCGAGAAAATGTGACGTCAGCGTCATCGTATGCGATATCACGGCGGGGTTCTTGCTGTGCAGAAATGTGATAATTGTTCCAATGATGTCTTCCTTCAGCGCCGGAGCGAAGATTTCCAGGTACTCTCCCATAGACCCAAGACAGTCCAGCGTATACAACAGTTCCAGCATCACTAGCCGCTTAAAATCCTCTTCGTGATGCTGTGGACTTGGCATCGCAATCGATCCATCTTCTCCAAAATTCCCCATTTCATCTTCTTCATTACCCGCGATAGGGAGTGATTGCTGGATCGGAACAGTAGCAGCCGGCTCTTCTTCTTCAGCTTCGATGCTAGCAGTGGCCTCAGCACTGTCGCTATGCTCGTTCCCATGACTAGGCGCTCGGTTGCTATTATCCGAGTGCTTGCGCTTCAACGACCTCTGCGGCGTTGTCGCCTTGGTCAACCCACTCCCCCCACTGCTCGTTGTCTTCTTGTGGCGAGAAGCTGCAAGACGCAGATGGTCCTGAATATACTTGACAGCTTGCTGCCTTTCCTTTTCCAGCTTGGACGCGTACATCCTCGCTCGCTTGAGCAACTTCACGGGCGTGTCGTTATTCACGACTGTATCTGCAACTGAGCGGTCTCTCAGCCCCACAGACAGCAGCCCGGTGGCATAGCACCGCAGGCCTGGGTCGGCATCGGTGGCAAACCCGCACACGCGCTCCAGCATCTCGTCGTCGTCATCCAGCATGCGCACAATCGCCCTGCTATTCACTGGCACCGTGGCCAGCAGCAACCGACACGTCGCTGCCTTGACGCGGTTCACACTCAGGTCCGATAGCTTGCCTTCCAGCTACAAACGACGCAGTATAACAGACGTGAGAAAGTCAAGTTGAAGTTTCCCCATCTCCCTCAAAGGAAACTTCAACTTACCATCGGATAGAAGTCTTCGTTCTGCTCCAGCTCCTGCAGAAGATTACCAATCAAGTGGCCTGCAAATAACCCCCGAAAAACCCACGTCAGCAGCGAATCAAAGGATTTAACCCACACTTCACCTACGGCATCTCACCGTCGCGGCGGTAGGGCGACGATCGCTCCTTGCGGAAGTTGGTCTCCACCTCCTCGAGTGTCTCGGCGATCCTATCGAACAGATTACGTCATCACTCAGTCGGGGCCATTCCGCACTCGGTGTGGGCCATTCCGCACGCACATGTTGAGCCTCGTGATGACCTCGTCGTCCGAGAGCGCGGGCACATCCGGGTCCGTCTGCGTGAGCTCCTGTGATAGCTGGACCATGCGCGCCTCCAGTGGGTGCAGTAGATCCTCGGCGCTTATCACCACCGACTCGCGGTGCGAGCGCGGTGACGGCGACTCCATCCTCCGGTACAGATCCCAAATGTCAAAGTGAAGATGGAACGAGTTGAAAAATAACTATACAGAGGAAATCAACTCACATTCCCGAATTTTCAAAACGAAATACCTTCTTTTTACTATTTCCTAATTCATTAATATCGTTAATTCAAGGTTATAATTTCTTTAAGGGCTTTTGTATCACTACGCAGAAGGCCCCGCGACTGGCCATCACTCCTGCATTTTTTGTACCCATGTCGTTCTCGTTCAACTTCGCGCTGGAAGACAGCGCCGCTCCTGCTGCTCCGGCGCCCGCAGCCTCGCCCCCCGCTGGCTTCAATGCTCCTGCGCCCATGCGCACTGGCGAGCGCTTCGTGTGGTCCCCAGTCCCCACCGCCACCGCGTTCTCCGCTGTCCAAGTTGGCGACAGGGCGTTTGAGATCGTCAACACGACGGACGCGGGCTTCCGGGCGCGCACGGGCGCCATCAGCTCCATCCTGACGACGTCCGACGTGCAGACGGGCGTGTACGAGGGCGGCTTCAAGCTCTGGGAGTGCGCCGTGGACCTCGTGAAGCTCGTGGAGACGCAGCTGCGGCAGGGCGCCAGCATGCCCGCCACGGTGCTGGAGCTGGGCTGCGGCCACGGCCTGCCGGGCATCCACGCGCTGCAGCGAGGCGCGGAGAGGGTCGTGTTCAGTGACTACAACAAGGAGGTGCTGGAGCTCACGACGTGCCCCAACGTGTGGAGGAACGTCAGGGGCGACGAGCAGCTGTACAGGAAGGCCGCTTTCTACGCTGGGGCGTGGAGCAGTATGTCCCAGTACATGAAGGACGCGGAGCATCAGACGGAAGAGCAGATGCAGTTCGACCTCATCTTGACGGCCGAGACCATCTACACGGAGGTCGTGGCCGTGGAACTCTACCAGGTGCGGCAGTGAAGGTGGTCAGGTAGTAGTTAGTTGGCTTCTTCCTGGCTTACCAATGTCTCGTGTTTACGCTGTGCAGACGATCAAGCGGCATTTGCGCCGCGCTCCCAATGCTCGCGCGCTCGTGGCGGCCAAGAAGTACTACTTCGGCACGAATGGCAGCGTGCAGCACTTCGTGGGCCTCGTGCGGGCGGACGGTGTTTTCCGAGCTGAAACCGTTTGGGAAGAGCGCGACTGCAGGTCGAACATCCGCGAGATCGTGCAGCTCACTTATGCGGCGTAATCGACCAAGTTTTCTAGAGTGCGGTCGAGGAGCAAGCAAGGTGCCGGTGCGAGTGAATGGAGCACGGACGCACCGTGTTGGGTGCCGGCAGGGTTTCTGATCAACGCACATGAACAAACACGGCTCGAACCAGCGCCTTGACGTGGCAGGCGTCTGTTGTGGGCGTCGTTTTTTTCCTCCTTCCGGACTAAATATACCGACGGCCGACGTCTTCAGTACCCGAGGCGCGTAAAAAATATCGTGCCTATAAATGCCCAGACACTAGGCAGGGAGGGGCGTTTCACTGGTGGCGGCAGGAGGCGATGTCAATCGCCCCCAACGACTTTCGAGCACTCCACAATAGTCCATTCTCCGGAATATGGAGGGTCCTCCTGTGGGCAGCCTCGCGCTGAGCGGCTCTGGCTATGCCCTCGACAAGTCGCAGGCGAGCCGCCCAACCCGCCCCGCGGGCAGGACGCCGCGCTCGCTTCCTGGTGAGGCTGCAATCAGTGACCCTGGCATGACGCCCAAGATCACGGCTGTGGACGCACTGATCAAGGAGTTGCGCAAGGCGGTCCACGCGATGTTTTGCACGGTCGACGCGAGCATTCCAAGCTCCAGCGCATACGAAAACTACTCTCGCCAAGCCTTCCGTTTCTTCACGACTACCAACACCATCACACCGGAATGCTTCCATCACAAGGTCGTTCGACTCGGTCTGCAGGCAACTCCGCGACTTTGCAATGAGCTGTTTAGTCGTATTGATCAGGAAGACCTGGGCGAGATCGGCTACCCGACCTTTGCACAGCGGATATTTCTGCCAGAAACATTTTTCTCGCCTGACGAGCCGACTCCAACCCCGATGGCTGGCTTTCCGACCAAGGCTTCCCCTAGGGGTGACCTCCCAAAGCGGCTCGCAATTAGGTCGCCCCGACTGGCAGCTGCAGCAAATAATGCTGCTCCGGCGTTGTCTAATCCGAAGAAGTCGCCTCCTGTGTACGAGTATATGACCCTGGATGAACTGGAGCGGTGCGTAGTACGGAAACTCGAAGAAAAAATGCCCCGCGGTACTGCAGATCCCGTGGCGCAAGCCTTCCGATTATTTACCAGCTCAACGGCGATTACGTTTGCGGATTTCCATCGCCACCTAGGAATGCTGCAGATTCAGTTGTCCCCGCCAAAATGCCGGGAGCTCTTTACTCGATTCGACAAGGACAGGGATGGAGTGATTGACACTATCGAGTTTGCCACTACTCTATTTACCAAGGAAAACCGAGCACCTGGCCGTCCAAGCAGTGCAAGGTCTACGAAAACCGATCCAGGCCCTTCCAACCAGGAGTCATCTCTCTCAACGAAGCAGCTTGTGGCGATGCTACGGGAAAGAATGGACCAACTCTCGGAGGAAACTGACCGGTTTCAGCAGGCTTTCATGCTCTTCGGCAAGCCTTCGGGAATCTCTCCGAGTGATTTAAAATCTGCCATGCGAAGGCTTGGGCTGAAGGTTTCAGGCAAGCAGCTGCAGGATCTTTTTGATACGTTTGACTTTGATAGAACCGGCGACCTGGACGTGAACAAATTTGTGCAAGGTGTCATGCTTGATGATGATTCCACGTCGTTTTGGTTGTCAGTCAAGGACAAGCAGAAGGTTGACGACTCGCGGCGAAAATTGTACTCGATGGCAGTACAGTCCGTTCAAGAATCATGGACCATCGCTGATATTGAGCGAATGTTGCGGGAGAAGATCGAGCAGCGGACTTCCAAATCGTCAGATTGCTTCCGGCAGGCCTTTCGTATTTTCAAGAAGGTGAATGGCATCAAGCCGCAAGAGTTTCACGAGGCGCTAGAAGCGATTGGACTAGCGCTAACACGAGTCCAGTCCGACATTCTGTTCCGTCGCTTTGACAAGGATGGGAGTGGAGACATTGATCTGAACGAGTTCATTCATGGCGTGCTACCTCCTGACTATATTGGAATCTCGTGGGTGGCAGCTGCTGACGAGCTGCATCGGATTGAGGCGAAGAAGAAGAAAGAAAAAGCAATGGCAAGCCCTGACCAATACATGACGGAAATTGAAATGGAGAGCTGGAGTCTGGACGAGATTGAAATGCGCATTCGGGACAAGATTCAGCAGTCTACGTCACGCAGCTCTGACACTTTTCGGCAAGCGTATAAGATTTTCAAGAAGGCCAGCCACGTGACCATGGACGAGTTTCGAGAGCGACTTCTTGCTCTTGGATTTCGGCTAACACCAGCTCAGTGCCTGGGGCTATTCAAGCGATATGACACGGATAACAGTAATGATCTGGACTTGCAGGAGTTTTGTATGAAGATTTTGCCGCCAGATTACACCCACGATGGCGATCACTGGTCACACTCTGAGAAGTACAGGAAGGAACGTCAACGGCAGAAGCTGGAATACGTGAAGCGGTCGAAGAACGGGTTGATCATGCTGCCGAAGTTTATCGAGTCGCACAGATTCACGCGAGGACACTACGTATCTCATACGTTTGAGGAGATGCAAGAGGAGACAATGCCGTCGTTCGGCACTCACAGTGACAGCAGCAGTACATCTGGGGCAACTCGGTCATCAACTAGCTCCAGGATCGACGAGGGTACTCGACCCACCACTCCTAGACCTCCGCGCGCGTCGCGTCCTCTGCCGACGGCTACCACTGAAAGCAGCAGCAATGCCCAGCATCTCCCAAGCCCTCGCAGTAGAACCGCGCCTCTTTCGCCTACAAGCCCGCTGGCATCTTCCAGTCCCCGCAAGATTCGGCCGGCGTCATCTACTGTCAATGGGCGATCAAATGATGCACAGCAGACCAACTCAGTTCAAGCAACCCAACCGGCATCTCCACGTATCGTGTCGCCTATGCGACCAATGTCCCCACGAGTGCCAGGATCTACCCCACTTTCACCCCACCACAACAGCCGCCCTGTGACCCCACGAGCGCCAGGATCTACCCCAGTTTCACCCCACCATAACAGCTGCCTTGTGACCCCACGAGCGCCAGGATCTACCCCAGTTTCACCCCACCATAACAGCCGCCCTGTGACCCCACGTATAGCTTCTCCGAAAGCTGAGGACGTTGCACTTGAGTACGAAGACGAGGAAGTTATCGAAGACGACGATGTTGCGTCCCTGGAACTATCTCGGGCCAAGCGGTTGACGCCACACCGGCGAAAGCATGGCAAGTCAAGTAGTCACCACCACCACGACAGCACTACTTCAAGTCAAGTTTCAGTTCGCGTAGCGGAGAGTGTGGCTGGAAGTTTTACGAGCACAACAAGTAGTGCTGTTGGAACTGCCAAGCACATGCCCCAAAGGAATCACGTGCTGTTAATCAAGCGCTTCATGCAAGCAGCGGGGAAGGGGTCCGACTCAAGCTCGTCTAAGAGTGTCAAACGACTGAGTGTAGCGCGCCGGTAATTCGACATCTCCAGACTATCGTTGAAGAAGCAAGTCAACCACTAAAACGCAACGGAATCCAACCCGGCGAACCAGGCATCAGCTTCGATATAAGTTAAGCATCGACATACGTGATACCAGTCACGAAGACATCTACAACTGCACGTGTTGACATCTACGTAAAAAAAAATCGAGTGCACCGGAATGGCACCAGGGTGACAAGAAGCATCGATAGACCCACCCAGCAAGATAACACATGCAGAAAACTAGGAAACCAATGAGCAGCAAATACCTAAAGCACATACTTCTAAGTACTACCTTCTGCTTAGCTTTAACACCTTGTCTTTCACCTACTGCTTCTCAAAGATGGCGTAGTCTAAGTGAAAAATTTGGGCTGCGAGAAGCAGTGCGCGATCCTTTAGCGTTGCGTCCCGAGGGCACTGCATGAAGCACGTAGTTCGAAGTAGTTCGTGAACCCTCCGCCGGCGCTGAGCAACACGCCGAGCAACAACGTCCCAAATGCGACGAGAAGTCTTCACGAACGCGTCCAATGCGTTTGACCTCGTTGTTGCCTTCACGCAGTCGGCCCAAGTGCATTTTAAGCGGACAGCACTATCCAACTGAAGCAGTGTGGTTGTTCTTGACCTTCCCCTGAGCTGGCAACTGGTGAATAGCGTACTTGTTGCTGGTCTGCTGGGGAAGACCATCCGTCTGAGTGCCCATTGGAGTGTCTTGACAAACCATCACGCCGTCCAATTCTCCCAAACTCTTCTGGATCAATTCGTAGCTCTAATGATTTTGGAATTGGAATTGACTTTCTCTGACAAGTGACTGCAATGCCTGTCTGTCTTGAGCAGTAAAACATGAATGGAAGCATGAAGTACCAACACCAAAGGGCGACGTTGGGGCCAACTCGTTTCAAACCACTGCTTCAAAGTCAGCTTCTACAGGATTCATTTATCGACACAGTATCACTAATGTTTGGAACAACTGGTCTCCCACTTGCTCACCGTTTTCAAGCGTTTGCCGCGGCGGGATTGGTTTCTGATCATCTTGATGCAGCTAGCCAACTTCTTTAAACAGTCGTGCATGGCTGGGTCGGCGAGGGGATTCCATTCCTTTGACCTGTATGACACTATCTCGTTAAGCGTCTTCATCACGTTGTCGACTTGGTCTAGAGAGAAAGAGCCACGCAGCAATTTCTTCACTTGAGTCCTAACCGACGCCAAACATCCCACCTTCTCGTTTGTTTTCTTTGACCACGACAGTGACACATTTGACGCCTCTGACGGCTGAAATTTTTCATCAAGTAGCGTATGTACACTGGTGGCGATTCTGTGGCAAGAAAATGATGTAAGAATGCCGTTTTGCAAAAAAAAAAAAACAAGGGTAAGGCCACGTACCTTTGCCACTCGAGTTGCCTTTGCTTTTCAGGGAACTTTTTACTGTACGCAGTGACACCGTTCGCAAAGCGGCGATATTCTTTGACAAGATCATTTTGAAGTGAAGCATCACCAATCCAACGACAAACGTGGCCAGCAGAAGTCCGCACATTTTCTGCGTGCGCACACATGAAATCATCTGCCATCACTTGCTGCATGGCGCTGAGCGCCTCGACAATGCGTTTCGGTTTCACACGCGGTGGCTGTGTGTGCATGCTGCGGCTAAGGTTGTCATAGGTCCGTAGCAGATCCTCTAGTGAGCTACCCGTTGCAGCCGGCTTCGTGATTGTAGAACCCCCAGCGGCGTTCACTAGAGACGCGGGGATGCTCATCTCAAGACTCTCCAGCTGCGCTCGGGCACTGTTTACATGAACACAGCACACAGTTAGGAGCTTGCAACCCAGACAAAAAAAAAATGAAATCCATGCGTCGGCCCTACCGGTGGAAAAAAATCCTCAGCACCGCGTTCTTGGAGCACGCGTCTGACAAGGCAGCGATGACGGATCGCACTTCCTTCGCGTGCTCAGCCGTCCAGTCCAGCTTTTGGAACACCACGATAGCAGTCTCCAGGGCTCGGGCGGTGACTTCAGTTGCTGCGTTATCTGTCGTGTGGGCGTCACAAGCAGACTGGTGCTTGAGGATCCGTTTAGCGTCGAAGATGGCCTCCGCCCACTTGTCCTTCATCTCGGCCTCAATCCTCCTGTTGGCCGTCTTCACCTTCGTTATCGTGCTCAGAGCGTCGTGAGCTAGCGACAGATCCGCGCTCTGCTTCTTCGACCCGTTGCTCGTCTTTCCCTTCTCTTGTCTCTTGTGTTTTTTAGTCTGCACCTCCTCCTCACTACTCGACGAAGCGGAAGAGTCACTGGATGCAGACGACTCTTGCTCCTTCTCCTTCTTCACCTGCTCCTCGCTCCTCTTCCTCTTCACTGGAACGTCCTCCACCTTCATGCCAGCTGCCACTTTTTTCAATGTATTGTGCAGCTCTTGCTGCAATTGCATGGTGCTGTCCATCACGTCCAGGAGACTGGCGCTGCGACCCGTGGACGGTTTGCCCTGCTCCAATTGGTTCACCGCTTCGCGCACTTCCTCCACCTTGGCGAACGTTGCGGCCACGTCGTTCACGGCTTCGACCAGAGCGGCGTATTCCTCGTGCAGGACGCCATTCGAGCTGCGGTGGAGCTCCTGCGACTCCACGAGCGCCAGGATGCGCTCGTATAGCTCCTCCATTACTCGTCAACTGATGGACACAAATGGAGGGGTACACCAACGTAACCGATCTGTTTAGAGAGGATGTAGCCCTTTGGGAACGGTTGATACATGCATGTAGCCTTGTTACGCTAAGGACTACTTGAAGTACTAGTATTTGCTCATTCCCCACGACTTCACCTTTCTCATCAGTTTCTTGCGGACTTTGAGCTCATCGATCCTCTTGATGCAGCTAACCAGCCTCTCCACACAGTCGCGCACAGTCGGGTCTGTTCGGGGATTCCAGTCATTTGCCTTGTAGGAAACGGCCCTACCGAGTGAATGGATGACTTTGGTAAGTTGTTCCTGCGAGAAAACGCCAACCTGCCACTGTTTCAGCTGGGAGAGTGGCCACACGAGGCTTTCCATGACCGCTGTGGTCTTGGTGCTTGTCCGCGTTATTGCTTTATTTGCCGTTCGCCCGGCTGCTTGCTGCTTGGCTCGGGCATCCACCAGATTAGGAATGTTGGCGGCGAGTCTGCAACGAGTGAATACAAAATTCAGTTTGCGGGATTCAAAGCTTGTAGAACTACCAAGCTACATATTGCTTACCTGCGCAATCCAACGTCGTCGACCTTCATATTCTTGATGTAAAACTCAACTTTGTTCGCAAAACGGCGAATTTTGTGGCCGAGGTATTCTGACAGCTCAATTTTGGAAACCCAGCCACTCACCAGCTCCATTGCATCCCGAACGTCGTTTGCGTATTTGCATTCAGAATCGACGCGCATCACGGTTTCCAGCATGCTAAGAGTTTCTGCAATGCGCTGAGGCTTTTCACTGTCCGGAAGAGCTAAAGTGCCTTTCACCAAGCCTCGGTAAGTCCAAAGTAGACGATCCAGCAATTCCGTATCATTTCCCGTTGTTGCTTTGTACTCCATCGAGTGAAAACTTTGCGTTTCGAGCTTCTCTAGTTTTGCTCCAGCGCTACCATTGCAATAAAAAAGGATCAGCATCATGCCTCAACCTCATAAGCAAGCACTGAAACCCACATCGTACCGGTGAAAGTACCTCTCCAGCGCCATTTTCCTTGCACAAGCACTTAAAAGTGCAGCTACAAGGGATTGCACCTCATATGTATGCTCAGCCGTCCACTCAAGTTGCTTGAAGATCACCGCTGCAGCCTCCAACGCGAGCGCTGTCATCCTGGCTGCCGCGTTATCGGCCATATTCGCGTCACAACATGCTTGTTGCTGGAGAATCTTCTTGATGTCATTCACGGCCTTCGACCAACGCGTCTTCGTGGCGAACTGGATCTTCCCGTCGACCGTTTTCACGCTCGATATCGTTCTTAAACACTCCCGAGCAAGGGGCAGGGTCGGATCCCCAGTGCTTAAAGGCAATGCCTCGGCAAGAGTCTGCAAGTAGGTCTGTGCGTCGTCTGAGCCCGCTCGCTGCTTCTTCTTCTTCGTGAGGGTGGGCTCCACCTCCTCCTCTTCCTCCTCGCTACTGCTGCTTGAAGGCGAAGACGACGAGGATTCACCCGAGGACGACTCGAAAAAAGCAGCGCTGTCCTGTTGCTTCTGTTGATCTGTCGCCCCTACACTCCGTTTTCGCTTACCATGAGTTTGTTCTGCTTCGCTTGAAGCCACCTCCGTCTCCGAATACTTATATCCCATCAGAGCCACCGTTAGTTCGCCACCAAACACCCAATACTTTTGCTATTCACTCACCACAACCATCCCCATCGCCACTTTCTTTAACGTTTCCTCCAAATCCTTTTGCAACTCCATTGTATTGCTCATCGCGTCCATCAGACTCGCACTGCGCCCAGTCGACGGCTTGCCCTGCTCGAGTTGATTCACGGCATCTCGCACCTCCTCCACTTTGGCGAAAACTGCAACCACCTCGCTCACTGCTCGCTGCAACGCAGACACTTCGTCCTGCAACACGCTATTGCAACAGCGGCGCAGCTCATCACGCCCCACTCGCTCCAGAATCCGCGCGTGTACTAGCGGGTCGGTCGCCATACTATTAGTGCCCAATTTCGATGGTCACTAGCAAAAACGTAACCCTATATCAAGCAAAGCGTAACCCGTCGATTTGGGTACAGGACTGTAGCCATCCGACGATTTGGGTAAACGTTCACTCGCCGCCATTCACCGTTCGCTTCGGATGGAGGCGCTGTACGAGCGCGTGCTGGCGCTCGTCCCAACGCAGCAGCTGCACCAGAGCTACAACGCCGTGCTGCAGGAGGAATTTGCATCTGTAGCCACTTCAGTGGACGACGTGGTGGCAGCTTTCGCCAAGCTGGAGGAGGTCCGCGATGCCACTGCGCAACTGGAACAGGGCCACGAATCGACTGGTGGACGCAGCGCCAGTTTAATGGCGGCGACGGCCAATGCGACGCTGTTGCAGTGTGAACTTCAGGAGAAGGCTGATAAATTGGCAATTGGGATGGCAGTGAAGATGTTGGAGCGGAAGAGGAAGCGGGAGGAAGAAGTCGAGTCAATGTCAACGGTGCCCACTGCCAAAGTGTTGAATGGGGCAGACGTGAACGAGCCAAATGGTACAACGAATCCCCGCAAGAAGGTGGAGCCGGATTCAAGTAGAACAAGTTTCACGAAAGGACACCAAACAAATGGACAGGTAGCAAGCAGCAGCAGCACTGGGGCGAATCGCAATGAGAGTGAGACAGGTTCAGGTTCACAGTCGAGTTCTGTCTCCGAGTCGGAGAGTGATGACGAATGCAGCGATGAAGAGGAGGTGGAGGCAGCATTGAAAGCACTGATGACGAAAAATACTGGAGACCGTGCGACCCCATTCGAACCATTGGAGAAGCAAACAGGTGGCAAAGATGCTAGAACTGTTGCCACGGCCACCGATGCTGCGCCGAAATCAATGGGAAAGTTGGCTACCTGCATGAAGACGATTACGGAACAAGTGAACTACCTCTCTAAGCTGGATCGGTCTCTCCTTATCCCAGACGTCCTGCTCGCGCTAAGAGAATCGGTGCAAGGGGATGATAGCGATGAGCAACCACGTGAAGTGGTTAAATCGTTGACAATTTTGATTGAATGGTGGACTCGTGAGCCGGAAGAGCAAATCGAGCATCTTCAGTTGTATCGCGACTATTCTGTGGCCGTCGGGTTATACTTGGCTGGACTTCCAGCGTCAGCGCACAAGTCTGAGCTCCAAAGGTAGGTACTCCATCTTCTGTCCATCGTAGCCTTCTTTGATCGCTGACCTCGCCGCATTAACTTGTCGTGTTGAAATTAGACTGATGGGAAAGCTATCTTCTGCGATGAAGAACCTCGGTGGGATGATCTCAAAGCCGAGAGTCATTACGACGGTGGAGGCCTACAGACGCACTAAGAACCGGACTATGTTCTTTTCGACCAGGGTGGGGTCTCTAACCGCAAAACTTCCCGTCGAACGGAAGCGTAAACTGCTTCGTGTGCTCATTGATTTCAAGAAAGAAGTTGCCTCTGGAATCGACGGGGCTTATGCAACGCGCGTATTCAAACCTACCAGCAAGGTGTTTGCATGGTTATTTGAGGAGCGTCATGAGGCTTATCAACTGCAAATCTACCGAATGCTTGTGAGCGCAACAAGACCCGTCATAGAACAGCTTCCGCATTCTTCTGCGAGAGATTGCGCCCTAGGGTACGTTGATCCATATCAAGTCGTTGTTGTAGATCATACTTTGTATTGACCACATTCACCAACGGACGCTTGTCTTTCGTTCAGGCTGTTGGAGAGGATGTCAGAAGGGATTTTAGATTCGTCAAGTTGCAAAACCCGCAAGTTCTTAGCCGACGCTCGTAGGCGTGCGTTGCAACTATATGAAGAGCTAAAACAGTGGCGGGGCAAACCCGTTCCTGACAAGGAAGTCAGCAACCTCATTGTATCCGTAGAATATTTGATGAACCACCTGGCATTCGGATGGAAACCACGTCAAGACCCGAATGTTCGCAAGTGTGTGAATGAACTGGAAAAAATCATTCTACGAATGAGATTGTCCAGTGTCTACAAAACAAAGGAAAGGGTTTGCACGATGCGCTTGGCAACGCTTGCAAACTGGATGGTGGATGTTCCAGAAATGAGAAACGCTCAAGGAGCACCAAAGCAAACGCGAAAGCGAAAGCAAAAGCAAAAGCAAAAGCAAAAGCAAAAGCAAAAGCAAAAGCAAAAGCAAAGCGATGCTGGCAAGTGATTCTTCAGTCAAGATTGCCGATCCTGTTTTAGACTTGAATTTCAGCTGATTAATTCGCGTTGGACCAGAATCGGACTCAAAACTCTACTTCAATTCCCTCAACTTCCGTCGTCAAACCACTTCAGTGCAATCCTCCGTTCGAGGCATGCAGCTTCGTTGAATAATGCACTCGCGACGGATGTTTCCAGCTGGCCGAACATCTTCTTCCACGGCTTGTTTGAGAATGCTTCAAACGTCCGCACGGCTGGAGGCCGCACGATCGTTTCCTTCTCGTTTTCAATCTTCGCGCTGGTCACGATATAAATGCTGTTTGGTGTTGCTGTTGTGCGCGAAGTTATCTGGCTCGTTACTCGCAAGGCGGTACCATCGCCCGTGCACTGATCGAGTAAATGGATGAGACGGGGTCATCAGTTTGGCTGGAGTGCGGACGATATTTCGTTGGTCAAATGACGCTGATCTCATCCTATCTCGCGGAACGAGCTCTCTCTCATTCTTCCTTCCGCGGGAGGACATTTTCAAGTTCAGCACGTACTCAAGCTGGGAGCATATCCATATCGGATATGACAAGCTGTTGAGCGACACATCGAAATTGGCTTCGAAAACAATACGTAGCAGCACTCGTAATAGCCGTCGCAGTCCCAGCAGCAAGGCCTCCTCCAACCTATTTTTCCCGTCGTAAACATCGCAAACCCATGCCTCCAGTCCTGTATGGCGCGTTGTGAACGAGTTGCATCGCGGCAATAACCTGTTTTGCACGAGGGCATGAGTACTTGGTCGTCGAACAGTCGGTATGGTACGTATATCCACAGGGCAACAGATTCGTTACTAGGGTTGCTTCCACAAGACAAGCGACCGCGGTTCGTGTACCCCGAAGGGTGTCGCCATACGTCTTAGTACTGTATGTATGGCTGCTTGTCATGTTTTGGGCACATCTGAATCGCAATGGTCTAGTGGGCAGGTGTAGAAACCATTAAAAAACGGACAAAATTACTTCCTGCAACTTTCAGTGTACCTAAAATGCACCCAGCCCACGTACCGCTTAGAAACCCCTGCATAGTCTGTCCGAATGTACATCACTTGCCGCATGACTGCCAGCAACTTTTCCAAGTGAAGGCACCCCTCCAAATTAAGAGCGCCACCATTGTCGCATAGGCGTGCAAGAGTACTGAAGCATTCATTCAGTCGCTTGAGTCGAGGAAGCGAAACTAAAGACTGATCCCTTGTCATCGCCACTGCGTTAAATATCCACCGTAACCGGTCGATAAGCTCGTCAAATGCGGCCTTTTTCTCGTTGGGGGAACTCGCATCCCGTACTTCCAGGTCATACGTTGTGACATGCTCGAAATCCAGTTTCACTCGCTCTTTATCCTCGAACCCTGGCTCGAGTTGATTGCATCGAATCAACTTCTCTGTCATCTCATCCGCCAAATTAACGGTCCAAAAGAAAGTTGTTCGAGACATCTTGCTGCACGCAAGGCAAATGGAGGCATAGCGATCATTCCACGCATCACCTACCCCAAAAGTGCATATCCTTTCCAGCTTGGAGACCGTTTTCCCAAGAATGGGCTTGGTGCGTGGATTCCACCGCTCGAAACGACTGTCAAGCAGTTCATTGACCAAGTTCATGTGTTTATCGAACCACTTGGTGGTAAGTCCGTCAAGTGGTATCCAGTCATCAACTTCCACGAACACTTTACCCAGCATAGCCTTGAACTCTTTCACCACGTCAGCTGGTACCTCGTGCTCTTTCACAAGATACTTGCACAGCTGACGACAGTTCCTGCCATAGGACACATACAACCATTTAGTCGCCATATTCCATGACCATTTCCACCGAATTCAGCGCATGGCGTACCGGTGGAGGCCTCTAGTCTTCAACGGATAAAGATCATGCAGCTGCTGTAGCGCTTTAAGCATTTTCCACGCTACGGCGACTACTTCAACGCTCAGCTCCCTCTCCAGGTTCACAACGGCAACAGACATGAGCAGCCTCATGTCTTCCAGATGGCGTTCGGCCTGAACAGGGTGTTCCGCGTGAACTTCCACCAGCATTTTCCCAGCCTCAGCCGTAGCGGATACAAATGCTCCGATGCGCGGGTTCACTCCCGTCGTTTCGGGGTGAGTTTCCTCCACAGAGACTGCAGCATTCAGCGCCGAGCAGACAGCCACCCCCACCGCTCCACTCGGAGCCATCTCCGCCCGCTTTCTTAGCCGGACCACCACATCCCGCACTGGTCGCTTCGCCACGGGAGGTGCAATGCGACTCGGCGCCTTCCTCTTCCTCAGCTTCCTTCGAGACGGAGGTTCTGCCACTTTGGCGTCGTCCTCCTTGTCGTTCCCCAACGTATCAACCGATACAGAGTGATCTTCCTCACCAGCAGCAGTTGCAACGTCCTTGGCTGATGCACTCCAGCTTCGCTCCTCGTCGGGGGCAAATGTAGCCATCTCCATATCAACAGTAGCCATCTCCTCCTGAACGTCGGTCGTCTCCGTCCTCGGCTCGTCCTTGACTGCTGCCGGTTCCTCCTCCGACAGCGACAGGTCGACAACTGCGGCAGTCTCGATTGGGCCCGAAGCTTTGTTCGCCCTGGCGACGCTCCGTCCCGTGTCCTTGGCCGCCTTCTTCTTCTCCACCCCCACGACCGCCCCCGTCTTGGGCTCCGCTTGGCGGTTCTGGTCCTCCTCCTCGTCTGTAGCGGACGAGGACACGTCACTGGCCCCCGCGCTGCTCACCTCTCGGTTCAACGCGCAGACCAACGCTCCCATCTCGTTGCACGCGGCCACGAGCTGCCCGAGGGCCGTGGAAACGTCGGGCGACTCATCCACGAACACTAAGGGGGCCTTGTACATCGTCCGCGACGCGTGCACGACGCTCAGCGCGCGCTTCAACGCGTCCAGCGCCGGCTGCAGCTGCGTCTCCGCGTGCTGCAGCTCGTCGTGCACCGCCCTGAGGCACTTGACGCGCAGCTCCGCGGCGCTGAAGTGAGCCAAGATCACATCCATCTGTGAGGAGTGGAAATGGATAGAGCGGATCAAGTGTTTTTAGGTATGTGTACCGATGGCTACATTTTGGGGTGGGTACAGCTAGATCAAGCCTTCGGCGTCTTGACCTTCGTTGGCGGGGCATCGATTTTCCACTTTGCTATCATTGCCAAGCGGCTATCGGACGCGTTGCTTTTCTTGACGATACGTTTGAGGTGCAGGACACACTTTCGAGTCGCATGGTCTTGGCGTGGATCCCACCCGTACGTCGTGTGATTCACTAGCTTTTCTACCGCATCAATCAGGCCGCCAACTTCCCGTTCGGGCACACGTTTTCCATACCATCCACTCACACTCTCGAGAACTTTCACAGCGCGGAGTCGAATGTCGTCCAAGAACTTGCGCGTTTTCCGGCTTGACGGGTCAGCAACGACTTCAGACATCCTGTCCAGCAATCTACAAAGCCAGCAACACATTAGATACCCTATTTGGTTTCAGGCATACCAACCATCACAGCTACGTACCCAGCAATAGCCTTTCTTTCAGCAGCTCCCGAAATTTGGCGCGTGGCTTGTCGTGCTGCTCTCACAAGCATGCGATATATATGCAGAGGGTAAGGCTCCCGAGGATCCTGGCACACCCAGCGAAACACCTTGCTCATAGGCTTGAAAATGCGCTTTCCGCGGGCATCATCAACCTTGGAGACTGTGTCTTTCTTTAGTGTAACGAGTATCCGCAGGAGCTCGCGCTGTCGCCGAGCGAAGGCCAGCGAATCCACAGATCCCACCACGCTCGAAAGCTGCAAGGCCGATTCTTGTGTTGCTCTGTTCGTTGACTTCGTTTGCATGCCTGGCTTGGGAAGTCCTTTGAAGCTCTTGATCGCAGAACAAAGGGTGTCAATAAGCCTAACAACAGTGTCAATAACCCACACACCACAATACTCGTTCAATATCCAGTAGGTAGCCAATTTGTGAAGGCCAAGATCGAAATGGAACTTACCCTTGGAGTTCAGACTTTTGCATTGAACTAGGAAGCCAGTCCATGTACGACTTCATCGCCGCAACATACTCACGATACCATTGAAGATGTTCGACTTGGTCTTCATACTCTCCAGCCCACCACCCGATTAAAATATTGAGTGAGCTAGCGACGTCGGACGGCTGTGTCGCACCAATATCCTCTTCCACCGTTTCTTTCAAAGCGATCAGCACGTCCCGGATAACGAACGTTCGGTCCAGAGGAGATAAACTGTTCACGTCTTCAACGATGGCCTTCACAATCGTAGCGGACATACCCGTAGGTTTTGATGTAGAACCTCCATCTATGCCAGATGTAGATGTGTCCACTTCCACGCCCATTGCCACATCTCGCGTCTCTGACTTTCCAAGTGTGGCTCCACTGTTTACAACGCCCTTCGCCATCAACGCCATCAATGCTGCTTCGACACCACCTCCACCACTATCGTCATTGCCACTCTCCAACTCCGAGGCACAGCTCGATTCCGCTTTTGAAACCGAAACAATTTGGGTTTCGTGAGCCGTATCATGGCTACGCAACCGCTTGCCCCAACATCTTGTCACTTGTGAACTTGTCTTGGTTTCTTCCTCCGAGCCATTCATTCCAGCATCGGACGCCAATTTCTTGAGAGGATTGGTTGAGTCAGTTGCCTCTAGATCGCCGCTCCCACCTGCACCAACCGTTCGAAGTCTGGTACTTGTGACTGCCCCCACTTGGTCAATTTCTTCCTCCCGCTTCCTCTTCCGCTCCAACATCTTCACTGCCATCCCAGTTGCCAATTTATCAGCTCTCTTCTGAAGTTCACACTGCAACAGTGTCGTATTGGCCGTCGCCGCCATTAAACTGGCGCTGCGTCCACCAGTCGATTCGTGGCCCTGTTCCAGTTGCGCAGTGGCATCGCGGACCTCCTCCAGCTTGGCGAAAGCTGCCACCACGTCATCCACTGAAGTGGCTACAGATGCAAATTCCTCCTGCAGCACGGCGTTGTAGCTCTGGTGCAGCTGCTGCGTTGGAACGAGCGCCAGCACGAGCTCGTTCAGTGCCTCCATGTGAACCAAGTGAACGGTATTGTGCCTAAACTTTGGGTATGTGTACCCTAATTGTCGGATGGCTACACTTAATTTAACGCATTGTGGCATTCAAAAGCAAAAGCACCTGCTGTACCTTGTTACGCGGAAGTCGTAGAAATTGGAGAACCGCAGCGACTAAATCTTACTTGAAAAGACGATGCCGTCCTTGCGTTCGTTCGATGCTGCCTTGGACTCACTCCACACTGGGGTACACGAATTCGGGATGAGCTCCTGGTGGGAATAAATCCAAGAGCATGAACGGAATGCTGCACGTACACACACAATCACCCGGTTACATCACGTGTCGAATGGTACATGTCAACCTTTCCAAGGGAAGGCACCCCTCCAAATTGAGCGAGTCACCGTTGTCACAAAGCTTCACGAGCGTTGAAAAACATTTGTTTAACTGAGTGAGACGGTGAAGAGGGAGTAGAGATTGGTCTTCGGTCGCCCCCACTGCGTTGAAGATCCACTGCAATCTGTCGATGAGCTCCTCAAAAATCTTCAACTTATAGCTCGGCTTAGTTACTTGAAGTGGATAGCTGGCGTACGCCTCATAACTCGTGACGTAGGAGAAATCCTTTTTGGCCCGGTTTTCATTCCTGAAACCCAACTCAGAGAACGAGGACGCACGTCTTTTTGGAGGCTCGGACGTCAAGTCGGCGGTCCACACGAAAGTCGATCGCGACCTTTTGCTGCACGCTCGACAAATGGAAACGTAGAGTCTGTCCCACGTCACACCTGGCTGCTCCGAGCAGAATCTTTGAATTGCAGCGAGGGATCCTCCAAAACGTGGCTCAGTCCGTGGATTCCAGTTTTCGTACTGGCCTTGAAGCAACTGATCGATAGAGCTGATCTTCTTGCTGGCGTCGGCAAGCGGTTGCATCCCCTGTGGCAGCGATCGATCTAGTTCGTTTATTGTGGTAGTAAGTTGAACTTTGAAATCGCTAGCCACCTCAGCTGGTACCTCATATTCCTTCAGGAGATACTTCTGAAATAGCAGGCAGGCCCTGAAACGAAAACACCAAGACCGTCAATAACATCAGCAAAATTTTAGACGTGAAAAGCAATACACACACGCGATCTACCTGTGAACTCGCTTGGTCGATTCTGGAAAAATGTCGTGAAGCCGCTGGAGACCTTTGACCATCGTCCACATCATACGTACTTCTCCACTAGTTAACTCGGTCTCCAGGTTCTCAACCGCCACAGTTGCGATCAATTCCATATCGTTCACATTCTTCTTCGCTTGCTCAAAATCCAGAACTTCAACCAGCACCCTGGCAGCTTCAGTAACAGCTAGAACAAAACCTCGAATCGACGGATCTTCCCTTGTTCCTTGTCGACGCTCAACCAGAGCGATTGCTTCATTCAGTGCGAACCTCACAGGTTGGCTCGCAGCACAGCGCGGAACCAACTCTGCACGCTCTCGTAGACGAACGTTCATGTCTCGCATAACTCGTTTTGCAGCCTGTGGCATGGTGGCCTTCGGCGCCTCTCTCTTCTTAAATTGTTGGCGTGTTTCCATAGTGTGCCTTTCCGCTTGTTTCTCAATACCGTCCATAGTAATCCCAGGTAATAGTGGTTCGTTATCTAACACATTGGTTAAGACAATCGACCCAGACCGTAAAACTGTACGAGATGGCCAAATGTCATCGAGAACGAGATCAATTCCAGGACTTGATGTTGCGCTATTAAACTCGTCGCACCCCAGCGAGCACAGAGTCTCCGCAGCAGCATTTAAAGCGACTACCCTGGACTCCCCGATAGGCTCGTGTCGAACATTTCCCACCGTCAGACCGCGATCATCTTCAGGCTCGAACTCATCTTCCTTATCCAGCACTCCGTCCTCAACAGGACCGATACACCCGAAGGTTGAACCCTGGAGCTACTGTCTGTATTTGTTTCAGTGCTGGTTGGGGCGATGCGGGGCTTTGGTTTCGCCTCTTCTTCCTCCGGCATCTCGTCGGACTCGGTATCTTCGTCGTCTTGACCCAATTTCAGGTTTTGGGGGTCGTTCTCATTCGAGTCTAGAAATTCAGCTTCGCAATCTCGTTCGCCTCCCACTTTTTCGTTGAGTTCGTGGCTGAGGGCGCTGACTTCGTAACACATCGTCGAAATCTGCTCCAGAGGTTTTGATATTTCCGGCGATCCGTCAAAATTGATCGAAATTCGGCGAATTTCTCTGGAGGCGCGAACAGCGCTCGTCGCTCGTCTTCAAGCCTCCAGACCAGGCTGCAGTTGCGTAACAGTGTTCTGAAGCTCATCAGCCACCGCTGCGAGGCACTTGGCGCGCAGTTCGTCTGCTCCGAAGTGCGAGAGGATGACGTCCATCAATGCTTCAAGTTGTTTGATTTTCTCCAATTGTGAGATTTGGGAACAAAAAAATGTTTTCTGAAAGTGGCTACAATTAGGAAAGGTCTTTTCTTCCGACATGGTGGAAACTAGGTCTACATGTACGTTGTCTGGGAAGGAATAAGGTACAACATTATTGCGCGGTGCAATGCACTAATTCTTCGTAGTCTGGGTGTATCAATTTCCTTTAGCACAAGGCGAACGGGTGGCACCAGACTTTTATCTTTCGTCAAGTGTTTCGTCTCGATGACGGTCTGTACAAAATGAGCGACAGTAGACGATCAACGAGCTGCTTTCAAAGAATTTCAGCTTCATCTACATTGCGTAATTGGCATTCACAGCTCGTAGAATATGTGTAGTTGAAGTGGTCTTCTATCTTACTTTTATTGGTATAGCCTTTTTTACGATACCGTCTTGAGTCGAGGCTTAAATTGTATGTCCGCCGTCCAAATAAACGTTGACCTGGGCGTCTTACTTGCATGTATAGTACTTACAGTATACTTCAGAAGTATATTGTATCCCCATTCAGAGCCAGGCTCACTGGAACACAGTCGTCAAATCCTGATTCAAATCGTCATTCAGCTGGAACCTCGAATGTATTCTCACGAAGCTGAAGGCAGCTTCAGTACTTCCTCCACAGTTAACAATATAATCTTCGGTTGACCTGTAGCCTCGCTAGCTGGAAGGATCTATGTCTAGGTGAGAGTGGTGACATCAATATGCCTCAAGTCATCCCAGGAGATTGTTGACGGGAAAACAAGTCGCGCCGTCTCCTTCACTGAGCTCCTCTCCATGATCTCGTAGATGAAAATGTTGGTAAACCGAACACGCGTCGACTTCATCAGAATCAGCGGCAGAAGATCTTGAGCGCCGATAAGGAACTTGCCGTTCACGACGAGAAATCCGTTGCCGTAAACGGCGTCGATCGTCGCTGTGAGCCGCTTCTCGCACACCACGTAGTTGTCATACGCTGAGATGACCCCGTAGCGCTTGCTTAGAGCGGCGCCTGTGGCTGCCTCAAATGTTGTGACGTCAACCTCTTCCAGTCCTTTCGCGTAAGCATCTGGACGTCGGCGCGTCGCTCCTTTCCCGCCACTCGCTGGAGACGTCACATACCGAGCTGCCTTCCGACAAGCCAAGTACACGACGATCAGAACGAGCGGGCTGCAGATCGAAACCACCACCGACAACACCACAGGCCTTCGGTTCGCCACGACTCCGTACGCTGTGAGAAGCTCCATGGGTGACAATGCTGCCAGCCCGGGGCTCACGTCCAGTAGTCCCATCGTTGCGTCCGCCACTGCGAAGTTCTCAATATGTTTTCTTAAACTCGGGAAGAGCTTCGCTAGCTCCACGCGGTAGCTCCAGCCCAGCTCAAATGTGGCGAATGCCAGCAGCGGATCGATACGCTCGCGCGCTAGGTAGCTCAACAGACTCACCACGTTCAAGAACACGGACAACAAGTCTGCATGCACGAGCTCTGGACGGTAGTAAATGGCGTGACGGCCCGTGATGGTGTCGCCGATAGAAATGCACATCTTGGTCACGGTCCAGAAGCCGTTCAGGAAATTGAACACTACGACCAGCAGGCCACGATACAGCAGCATGCTGGAAATCGTGGAGAACGCGTCACCTACCCAGAAGTGGCCCATACGTAAGCGGCGGTACATCACGAAGGACAGGACGGTCAGGTTGAAAATGACATTGAGAGCGAAGATACCGTGAGCTGCATGGGTCCAGGCCCACGAATCATGCAGCACAGCTCGTCCGTGCCACGTCCATCCTCCGAGCTCCGTTTTCGGATCGCTCTGCAGTTCCAAATGGGCCGTCTCGATGTTAGACTGGGCTGTCGGATCCCCCATGTAGCGACCAAAGCGCCTTGCCATCCGTACAAGTTTGGCAGGGTCGTGGTTCCGCTGGTTTGGCAACATCTGCAGTATCCAGTTGTTGTCGCCGTCGGTTCCTGCCAATTCAGAGTACGCGAACGCTGGCTTAGCGACGTACGGGTAGTTGAGTGCTACAGCAATCTGGTGGTCAAGCGAGGTTGCTCGCATATCGTTGATGGGCGTCACCAAAACCACTAGCCCAGGTCCCTTTTGGAACTGCTGAGCCACTTGGTAATCTTGAGCCGAGAGGGAAGTCGACAAGAGCAACGCGTTCGTGGAATCGCTCTTCGGGCGTGCCAGGTAGTAGACACGCGCAACGGTAGGGTCGCCCGACACCAGCAGATCAAATGTGCAGTCGACCACGGGCGCTACCAGCTCCAGTCCCGACACGTACGATAGGTTGTATGACGCATGCTCTTGAAGTTTCGAGAAGAGGAAGCGAAGGAACACATTGCTGTAAATCTTGGCGTCGTAGTTTGACACGTTCGAGCAGCCAGAACTCGACTGACTTGTGCTGGACTCGAGGTACAAAGTGTCTTCGCGTGGTGTGGTGGATCCTCCGAGAACGTGCTGAACGAGTGGACTCTCTTGGATCGTCGTGCTTCCGGCGTAGCTGACGATCAAGCTGGTCGTGTGTGTTTGGAGAGGCAAGTTGTGCGACACAGCTCCGCGTAGAATGATCACCGCAGTCGAGAACGACTGGAGCGAAATGCCCACGTACAGCAGAGCCACCGCAAACACTGCCAAGCGGTGAACCAGTCGAAGACTGCGCATGAACGGCGTGCTTTCGGGTGCTTGCAGTATTTTGTCCATCGTACCGAAGGCCCTCTGGGACATGCCCGGCTTCAGTGGGGGCTTGGAAAAATCGACGAAGGCATCGTCGCTCATCTCGACTCGTTAGATCTTGAGCTGCCGTTTATCGAGAAGTAAGCTGGAGATGCTCGGTTGCTCTGTGTATATGGCCTCCACAACAATCCTGGCTTGTAACACGGCTTCTGCTTTCATGCACCATCACGGGGCATATACCTGAGTTGCAGAGCACACGCGGTATTGTTAATCCCAACGGCTTCAATGCTATGGCACCCAAACCTATGGACTTCCTTGGCCTATAACGAGCAGTTGTGTTTTGATCTAATAGCCAGCACGACTCATCCTCAAACTATTGCAGCGATGAAGGCATGCAAAAAAGCATGCCCAAATTGAACCAGTCTCGTTGCTATTGATAGTGGAACGGCAGTCAGCCAGTGTACGGCAGTCATTCTGCTGCTGTGATGGCGAGAGCCTGCAAATCTGCTTCATGTCAAGCATGGCGAAGTCTAAGAAAACGGCGGGGAGAGCACGAGAAAGAAAGGTGGCAAAGAAGACGCTTAAGCGTCTGGCGAAAACCACACCGATCGGTTCAAAGCAGGAAAAATGCTGCGGGAAGCCTCGCGTTACCTTGGAAGCAGTTGAACACATGGCGGAGACGGCTTGCATCCAGCGCTTTGTCGAAACCCAGTCGCGCAATGCCGTGATCTACTCGGTCCTGGTCCCATTTAGGACCCCGCTTGAAGCTTTGGGCAAGTTTTGAGCGGAGCACCTGGCAGACTACATGGATAGATTGAGTGAACCTCTACGGGTGGAGTAGGGACATGCAGGCGTAAAACACACATTGCATTCGCTACTTCAATCACTATCAGCAGGACGATACCAGTGAGTCCGACGGGTATACAAACGTTGGACGGTTCGCTGCAGGAAAAAATCTTAAAAGGGTACTGGGCGCGCTAGAATACACAAAAGACTTAGAACAAAGCACGAATTTGTCGCCTTTTAGTGAGCAATTACGGGAAGCATTGGACGTGTCTTTTGGAGACTTCCGCATAGTCCATTCGTAGGTACATCAATCTACGAATGCTGACTATCAGCTTTTCCAAGTGAATTGCATCCTTCCAAGTTGAGCGCGCTGCCATTTGCACAGAGCACGACAAGCGTATCCAAAGATTGATTCAATCGCGTTAACCGATTTATCGCTGATTCTCGAAAAGCCACTGTAATCTGTCGACGAGTTCCGTGAAGCCGCTTAGTTTCTCAACGGCACCACGTGTATCTTACACTTGCTCTTCGTAGCGGATCGCGTACTGGAAGTCTGTTTCCACACGCTTGTTATCTTGAAAGCCTTCTTCACCGACTGCAGACCTCGATGTTCCGCGTGGTAGTTCCGACTTTAGATCAACTGTCCAAGCAAAAGTAGATGACGACATTTTGCTACACACCCGGCAAATCTCATCGTAACGATCGTTCGACTCAGTGCCTCCCTGAAAGGGGCATATACGCTCGAGCCGAGCAACCAGTTTTCCAAGAAGCGGGTCTAAATTCGGACACCAATGTTCAAACTGACCCAGCAGAAGACCGTTAATATACGCGATTTTCGAGTCAAACCCCTCCTCTGTGAACCAGATTTGCCACCCGCGCAGATCTTCCAGCATCCAATTTCAGTCGTTGGCCACCTCCTCCGGTACATTGCATGTCTTACTAGTAGTACTAGCTCAAGAAGTCGTACCGACTAAGAGCCGTGGCCCTTTCCGGGTACATTTCGTAAAGTTCCCTGAGTACGTCGAGAAGTGTCCACATTCCTGGAAGGTCCTCACCGTGGCCAATGTTCACCACAGCAACTGACACTATTACTAGCAGCCGCATATCTTCCAGATGCCTTGGAACGGACACTTGGTCACGTTCATCCACAAGCAACCTACCTGCTTCAGCAATTGCTAACAAGAACGACCTTTGTTGGGGGCCAGGCGCACTTGTGTCTGGGCGTTCCTCAAGTTCGATTGCAGCAGTCAGTGCCAACTTCATGGCTTTCCCCAGTTCGTTACGCACAGATTTCTCTGCTCGCTTCCGTAGTCGAGCCACGACGTCCTTTGCCGGCCGTTTTGCTGCCCGGGGTCTACGGGGCTCTGTCCCTTGTCGCTTCTTCCCGTTTCGACTTCGCTCCGATGTTTCCTGCTCCTTGACTACAGTCGGCGTCGATGGTCTCTCACTAACAGTTCCGTCTTCTGACCGCGTCGTCGTTTCCAACACTGAGGCCTGGCCAGCATCACCTCCAGCAACAGGGCTCCGCTCCTCACTCTTTAGTGTCATTGACTCAGCAGGGGACGGCCCCAACTTGGCCTCCGTCAGCTCACTCTTCACTTGAACCATCTCTCTCTTCTCCTGGCCAACCTTAACGTATTGCAATTAGCAGAAACGATATCAAGCTCGTCCTCCGTGTCGTCACTTGCCGCTCCCTCCTCGCCCCCGTTGTTTGCAATTGCTACCGACGCATCTGCACGTTCCTCACTGCACATGCCTCGCTTAAATGCCTTAAAACGACCCCAAGCTCCTCGTATCGTGCGTCCAGCTGCGCTAGCGCTTCGACCACTTGCGCTGACGCCAATGGACCTTTGTGAACAGCTTTGGACGCGCTAACGACGTGCTGAATGCAAGTTTTTTTTTTATATGAAGTATGTGCTATATTGCTGCGAAGATATCAAACGCAACTTCTACGTGGCTCAAATCCTTACACGAACCAATGCCTGATTGCCCTGGCTGCCAACAATCTATCGTGAGTGATGCCTGCACCTGACCACCTCGCCAGACCTGCCTATTCCGCCTAGAACAGTTGCAGTAGAGTGATCTTGCAGCGTTTGTGTGTGATCATTGAGCAAAGCGTCTTAGCTGCTCAGCCACATCGGCGAGCGGCACACGTTGGCTCGGGTCGCAAACACACATTTGCTTCACGAGAGTCCACGCCTCATCGCTCATTTCTCGCGGTTGGAGGAGCTGGTTGTTTCGCTTCAGCATGAGGATTTCCTTCGACTGCTTGCCTTCAAATGGGTCCATCTTGCCAATCGCTTCCATGATCGTAAGTCCGAACGAGTACACATCCGACTCGAAACAGGGGCTGTCACGAGAGCCGCAGAGGGTACCGTTCGGATCGATCCCAATACACTCCGGCGCAGCGAATTCCTCGCGCATGACCGGCTGGAGACTGTTGCCTCTGCTGTCCCCTCGAAAGTAAGACGCTCCGAACCCGAAGAGCTTCACGTTACCTTGGTTAGTCACCAGAAGCTTCGAGCTGCTTAAGTTGCCGTGCACGATGTGATTATCGTGTAGGTACAACAGTCCCAGCGCGGCTTGATGAAGCATCTTCCAGGTCTCTTTTTGCGACAACTGGTTCCAACATCGGTCAAGGCTCTGGCGATCAGCGTACTCATAGACAAAGAACGGAGCTCCGTGGGCTGACCCAGCACCGTAGAGCTGAGCCACATACGGGTGTAACAGAGTGTGCCAGACATTGAAGTGCTTGTCAAACACTGGGCTTTTGTCAATTTGTTCAAACTTCTTGACAGCCACTTGAACACCCTGCCACTCTCCAGCGTATATGCAGGTCATCCCTCCGGAGTCGATCGGCGTATCACGAGTCTGAACCTCATCGGCATCAATAAGCCACGTTGGAGGGGTCTCCAACACGTTTATACCAAGAAAATGGTCCTCAGCAATCTGGATAATGTTGCGCAGAACCGAATTGAGTGGCTGCGGAGTATCATTCTGGCCAGAACCAGCGGAGACGTCGCGCATCACCACCAGAACCAAATCTTGAATGTCTCTTGTCGTGGGCATCCGCTTCATAGCCTTCCACATCTCCGTTTGCAGGTCGAGCATTTCTGTGAGCTGGCTGGTCACACTCGCAGCGTCTTCCTCATACTTAGTGCGCCACTTCAACAGCTGCACGAGTTTGTCCGTCTGATTGACCGTGATCATGGCGATAATGCTGTCCAAGCGCTCGTTGTAGACCTTGATGTCCTCCGTAAACTTGCCCAACTTCATCACACGTCTGACGAAGTTGTGCTGCTCGGCGAAAACACTGACCGTCTTCAAATACTCCTCGATCAAGGCAAGTAGGCGCCCCAGTAGCTCTTCCGCTTGAAGCGTGTCAGGCGCAATTTTCTTCAGCTCGTCGATGAAATCCTCCAAGCGCTGGTGCAGTCTCGTACATAGTTCCTTGGCTTCATTCAGATCGTTGTACTTGGCGTACAGTGACTTGAGCAGCGCGACTGATGGTCCAAGTCCGGGGACGGCGAGGTCGAGCAGATCTGTTGCCATTCGACTGGGGATTGTTGGACTTGCGTGGAACAGGATAAACTGGCGACTGATAAAGTTGGTTCTCTCGTCATGGCATGATTCGAATCGGTTGCTCTCGGCGGGATCTTTCTTTGATTTCAGGAGTGGCCGATGAGGTGGCCCACCGCCGTGGGTGCAACTTGCACAGCACCCAATCCTAGTCCTGACGACAACAAATTTAAATTTGTCGTGAGTCTTGACGAAAAATTCTCGCGACAATCTACTACATGTAGATAGTATCGTAGTATCTAGGGCAAGATGCCAAGATTCTTGGCGTTGTCAGCGTACATCTCCCGTTAACACCAAGATAACACCTGAATCTAGATTATTGGTAAACAAAGAAACAAAAACATACAGCAAAATGCACGCCCCGAAGGAGCGGTCCTCTTCTAGGGTGCATGTTCCTGTGTTTTTGTTGTTGTCGATCTCCTTTAAAATAAGATAGAGGAAATTGGATATCCGAAAAGTCTAAATCTGAGGGGTGGAGGGGGGATGCGTCGCCGAAAGACTCTTCCCAAACTAATAAAACGCTTCAGGTTCCCACCAATTAATATCAACCCAACACGGAAACAACTCAGACAGTCGCCAGGTTCAAGCAACTTGCAAGACTAACGGGTTCAAATCATCCATAGGTGAGACAACACACAGGACCTTACCGTCTCGGGATAGCAAGGGCTGAGCGTTTAAACAGGAACTATGGCGAGCTCAACACCCATCGCAGTGCAGTAGTCCTTTCGACGTCGAGTGATATATGTGTCTTAACACTAAGTAGAGGTTAATGCACACCTCGGAAAAGATTTAGCTGGGGCGGTGGTAAAGCCTGAGTTACCGTGGGAAACCAAGCCTCGATTTTTTCGAGATTGTGAAAGGCGAGCAAGGTTAACGACTTACACTAGCGATTTCCAGAAAACAACGAGGCCAAAGCAGTTTTGCGCCATCGATCCGGGATTGTCGGACTTGCTAAGTGACTCAATTGTTCCGTTAGGGATGATTTCGTTTAGGGATGATTTGAACCCAGATACTGTTGTAAGATATAGTTGATGATCAGCTTCTTTGTTTTCAGAAATGGCCGATGCGGTGGGTGCAATTTGAAAGGTGAATCACCATTGGCGATCACGACTTGTGAATAGTGTAAGACGCAAAGGGTTTGCGCATGCTGGAAGGCGGGAAGATCACCACATTTTCTGTTTAGCCGGGCAACAAGCAAATGGAAATCGCGACTAGTCGTCTCATCGAAGCCGCTAAGGCGGGCGACCTCGCAGTCGTCAGGCAATTGGTCCAGGGTGGTGTGAGCTTCAATGCCAAAGACAGCGATGGCAGAACTGCGCTGATGTGGGCTGCTTGCAGTGGTCGTGTGGAAATAGTGCAGTATCTAGTCGAACAAGGCGCCGACAAAGGCACCGCGCTGATGTGGGCTGCTGAACAAGGCCAACTGGGTATGGTGCAGTATCTCGTCGAGCGAGGCGGTGGCGGTAGCACTGCGATGATGTGGGCTGCTGAAAACGGTCATCTCGGTGTGGTGCGCTATCTGGCCGAGCACAGCGTCCATACGACACACCACCAAATGCCAATCCTGACAATTAAGAGTGTTACCTCTGGTGGATATTTGGATGGTCGAAATCCTGGAATGCCAGACCCCTGCTTGGCCTCTGGATACCGAAACCCAACCACAGTCGCGTATTTGCAATGGATCATTGGTGATGTTGGAAACGGACGCAAATTCATCAAGAGTGTTTCCTCCGGTCAATACTTGGATGGTCGAAATGCTGGAATGTCAGACCCCCTCTTGTCCTCTGGAGGTCGAAACCCAGCCGCAGATGCGTACCTGCAATGGATCATTGGTGATGCTGGAAATGGACACAAATTCATCAAGAGTGTTTCCTCCGGCCAGTACTTGGATGGTCGAAATTCTGGAATGTCAAATCCCCTCTTGTCCTCTGGAGAGCGGAATCCAGCCGCAGACGCGTACCTGCAATGGGTCATAGAAGTGAAGGACAGCGCTGGATGGACTACGCTTATATGGGCTGCTCATTGGGGTCATCTTGGTGTGGTGCGCTATCTGGTCGAGCAAGGCGCCAACCAAGAGGTCGTGGACAATGAGGGTAATACTGCGTTGGTGAGAGCTGCTGAACTGAATCATCTGGAGGTGGTGCAGTATCTTATTAGGCGAGCCGTGGGCGTTGAACCGACGAACCACAATAGATGGACTCCGCTATTCTGGGATGTTTTCAGGCGTTATCTCGTAGGGCGAGGCTCCAACAATGATGTCAGGGACAACGAGGGTAACACTGCGCTGATGGGAGCTGCGCGTGGGGGTCATGGGGAGGTGGTCCGGTATCTTATTAGGCGAGGCGTAGACATTGAGGCGACGAACCACATGGGATGGACAGCGCTGATCTGGGCTGCTGCCAGCGGTAAATACGATGTCGTGCGTTATCTCGTAGAGCGAGGCGCTAACAAAGAGGCCATGGACAACGAGGGTAATACTGCGTTGATGAGAGCTGTTCATGGGCATCATTTGGAAGTGGTTCGGTATCTTGGTGGTAAAATTGTGAACATTGAAGCGAGGAACTGCATGGGATGGACTGCGCTGATCGGGGCTGCTGTCGTCGGCAGTGTGTATTTGGTGCGTTATTTCGTAGAGCGAGGCGCCAACAAAGAGGCCAGGGACAACAATGGCCGGACTGCGCTTAGTTGGGGTGTTCAGGATCGTCATCTGGATATAGTGCGGTATCTCGTCGAGCGAGGTGTCAACAAAGAGACCAAGGACAGAAATTACCGGACTGCGCTGATAAAAGCTGCTCTCTATGATCACGTGAAAGTGGTGCGATATCTCATCGAGCAAGGCGCAAACATACACACGGCATTGGAGTGGGCGTCCCAACAGCATCAACTGAATGTGATATGCCATGTCATCGAGCAAGGCGCGGACAGAGGCGCTGCGCTGATGTGGGCTGTCAAAACACAGCATCTGGAGGTAGTGCGGTTTATCGTCGAGCTAGACGCGGACGCATCGTACCTGGACAGCCAAGGGAACTCCGCGCTTGTCCATCTGCTTAACCTCAATATCGGCGAAGACAAGATTCTCCCGCTCGCGAAGCTTTTGCTCGAGCACGGAGCTCCTCCTCTGGAATCCGTGACATCGATCGCAAAGGTGAAGGGCTACATTTCCGTAGCCGCGCTCGTGGAGGAGCATGCAGCCAAGTCGCGCCAAGAACCAGAAACAGAAGACCCAAAATGGTTCATTTCGAGTGGCGCTATAAAAAAACTAGGTGCTGTACTGGGTCAAGGCAGTTCTGGAAAGGTGTATCGCGCCAAGTGGGCCTTTATCGATGTCGTGGTGAAGGAGATATGTGTTGTGAACACGCAACAATTTATGCAGGAAGTGACAACATGGTGTGACCTCAGACACTTATACGTTGTCCAGTTCTATGGTGCCAACTATCGCAATGAGCCGTGCTTTATCGTGTCCAAGCACGCTTCGCAAGGAGAGCTGGTCCCCTATCTAACAAAAACTAAAGGCAAAGGCGAAACGGCCGTTTGGCGGAAGCTAAGAGAGGCCGCTGTTGGGCTCTGGTACCTACATCAACAAGACATTGTCCATGGCGATCTGAGGGGAGACAACATAGTCGTGAGCAGCGACGGCACCGCGATGCTGACGGACTTCGGTTTGAGTTTTTCTGAGTTTGGACCATCCCCTTTGGACAATGTGGGAGATAAACTGGGTTCGATGCAGTGGCGCGCACCGGAGTTCGTGAGGATGCCCGAGGAGAAACTAACGTGCAAGTCGGACATTTTCTCATTGGGCATGTGCATCATTCAGGCAGTGACAGGTGATATTCCGTGGGGTAAGAACCTTTTACCGGAGAAAATCCGAGAAATTTACCGGAGTGGCGAATTCAGGATAGACCGGCCAGCTGAATTGGAGGCAGATCAGTGGAGATTGGTGGAGAGGATGATCGCGTTTAATCCCTACTGTCGTCCTAACATGGATGAAGTGGTGAGTACGCTGGAGAAGTTTGCAGAAGATGAAGAATGCCCACCGTTTCGGAGTCGACCCATTTAAATCATCATCCCGATTGACTTCGAGGGGTTGGTGCATGTTGATTTGGTCATAGCGCTAAAACATCCAAAAAATAAATATTCGTGGCTAAGACTTGTTATCGAAACTCTTGGATGTTTTCTTTTTATGTGTTTCGCGCCAGACTGAAACTTTGGATGATGATGTGGCCAACATGGATTGGCTGGAGGATGTCAAAAAAGAAAAATCCGGTGCTTTTTGTAAAGCATGCCATTGTAATAGTTCCTGTCACGCTCTGCAAAACGCTAAGTGCGAGTTCGGTTCATCAATATGCAAGTATTCAATGCGATTCGAATATGTATTTGCTCTATATAATCTACTGTATAATAGTTCACCTATTTCTAGGGTTGTATAAGAACTTGGGTGTGGCTTCAACTCGAAGAAGACCGATGTGGAAAGTTTATTACGAAATTTGCCCATTCATTATCAGCGGCGTGGAGTTATCGATTTATGCCGAACCTGAACGTCAGTTCCAGCACAGGGATCCCAGTTAGCAAGCGCAACTAACAATCACCGACTCGGTATAAAAGTACCTTCGTCCCATGGATGGTATGCAGTGACAATGACAACGAGTTGTGTGTGATTGCCGCACCCAGTGACTGTCGCAAACAAAGGCAATCGAACTATGTAAGTAATCTTGAACCTTGCAGCAAAGACAGCATCTTTGTCGTCCATTCCTTAAGGAGCTACTGAGCTATTTATTTACCGTCGAGTGGACTCTTGCTGTCGTGGACGTGAGACGTAGCACTGTGCACCTGCGAGCAATAACAACCTAAACGGCCAAGGTTCCGCCGCGCCGCGATGGAGCAAGGCACAATTAGTTTTCATCCGAACGAGAACAGTGGACACACGCCAAGAGTGAAGACGTCGCACGTTCAACAGGGAGGGGCACATATTTTGTTGGCACGCTCATGTGCATCAGTTCATAATGACGCCAACTTGCCGATTCCTGCACTCCCCAACGTTCGAGCTGTACGAGTATGTGGGAGGTAACACGTGCGAGCTACCTGCAGCTACGCAGCATCCTTCGTGACCCTTTGACTCAGCCAGTGAAGAACTAGATCACTGCAGGTTTCTACGGTACTTTGACGACGTGGACGCAAAAAAAGAAGCTGTGCAACTCTTGACATGGCGTACGCGTTGATTGACCAAAACGAGTCGAGCGCTCACGAGATGATAACACGGATACCTAAACGAAAGGTAGGCAAAAGGGGTCGCCAATTCAGATCTTTCCTCCCGAAAATTCCGACACGTAACGAGCGAGAAATGCACCCAAGCCCATGCATCAACCTCCCATCAATTCCTAGCTACTCGATGATTGCGGGCTCAGTGCGCCTCACTGCCAGCCGATGTTCTGGTCATATTCTCAGCCTGATGGGTTTCTTAAGCGCTATCTTCCGAGAGCAGATCGGCCCTCTTTCTCTTCGAATTTATCCACAAATATCGGCTGAGTTTGTTACGCACCAGATCTGCAGTACGACGAAGTGCTAAACAAGATCATGACATATTGTGAGGATCAGTAAAACATCGGCTTACTACGGTTTCCCCTGTCATCGCGACATTGTCTCTTCAACGTTTATAGTTGTCGTTCGATTTCTTCACGTTGGACCCAACATTTTTCACCGAAGGCTACAAATGACCCAGACAGGTATCGTCACACCAACTTTGATCTTGCCGCGGGGGCAGAGCTTGAACCTCGCTTCGGTCCCATCTCCGACTACAGCAACTACGTTTTCTTCAAAGGATGAAGTTTGCGTCGGCACGTGGCAAGTTCTTGGTAGGGTCCAAAGACTTGCTGTCGATGGTGATGATCGTGCTCGATTCACGAAGTGTACATGTACGCATACGGGAACGAAAATATGGCACGATTATAATAGATGGTACTTTACTTGAAGGGTACCCGAGTATGTTCATGTGACTCAGTGTTGCTCTAGAATGGTTCAGAGAACGATACCAATAATAGTTCGTACGCTGTTCGGAGAACTTAGTAATGCAATCAAAAAAAACGTGAGGAAGCCATCTTATGAAGCGGGTTTCCTAGGAGTATCGACTTGTCAGTTGGCAAGGTAAGCAGGCTGTCGTCAACATGTTCATCAATATTCTGCGGAGAGTGACCTCTCTGAGCTCCGCAACATTGCAATTGGAGCTTATAGGTCATTTCCAGCATCCGGAAAAACTGAGAGTGTTGTTCCACAGAATATGACATTGTTTTGGTTCTCTCCGTCGAGCTTGTCGACTGATGAGTGTGATTTTACCTCTTTTACGCTCAGCGCAGCTTTCTATTATGTTTTGTTTGCCATTACCGCGATTGCCTCTGTTGAATTGTGGATCGTGTAGTCTATTTGTCTATGTCAGCGAGGACCCTTCATTAAGCAAAGTGGCGAGACCTCGTCTTAAGCGTCGCCGAGATCCTCGCACTCCGCTCTTTTCCACTTTGGCTTGAGACCGACTCGGTGACCACAACGAAATTTCAACGCTTGCTTGGGGCTGTAGTAGTCCTTGTCTCCACTGAGAAATACATTTGACGCAATTATTGCAGCTCGTTACATGGCTCATGGTGTTGCGTTGGGTACTTTCCATTCCTAACCTAATCTTGCTTGGCAAAATAAACTAATGATTTTGTGGACGCTGGCGCTCAGCAGGTTCGTTAGCCCCGCAAGTAAGCAAGTACTACCGGCCAAGTGAGCACGATGGAAATGCCGACCAACAACGTGCCCACCCATTGCGCCAGCGATGGCAAACTTGAGGAAGAACCTGGTTCAGAGATGGACTCGTCTGCAACTCGAGCAGCCTCGTGGATAATTTCCTCAAGTTTTCCACGATCCCATCGTGTGGAAACAACATTATCTCTCTCTGCTACACCGTGCGGAAGCTGATCATCTTCACCTGTAGCCGGCTCCGTGTACCGACGTCTGCCAGCACGCTGGCGACTTGACCCCAACAGCACTTGCAAGATATCATTGCCTTCCACAGTATCCTGATGCTCGATGTCGCCAGAACTGTCAAGATCCACGAGCTCTCCCGTTCGTCGACCACCCTCTTTTCCTCCAAACCCCGACAAGGGAACCTTGCTCTGCGGCTTGTAGAAGACGCCGCCATCTCTTGTGTCTGGAACTTGTCTTGCATAGTCGAAGCCTTGGGGTTTCTTCCAAGCAGGAGGGACTTGATCGTTCCTATTCAGGCGCCCACGAAACAGCGACGAGCACCCATCTCCGCTCATATCTGCGAGCTCGACAAGCGTGCCCGAAAACAATCACTTTTAACCGATTGATGCAAGCTGGAGCTGGGACGCGACGCCGTACTGCTTCTCTCGTACCATCACTCCCAGCGCATTGATGCGCAACGACGACGTCAATCGAGTCCGAGTCGCTTAATGGACTTGCGTCTTGGACGCGTTCCTCTTCGCTAATGCACGCTCCACACATCTGCATTTCCCTTGCTCCACTCACCACACCCTTCACCTGACTGCTTTGCTTGGATCAGGATGAAGTCAGGCGTGCTCGCTGTTCTGTTGTTCATGAGTGCGATCGCCATTGCTGCTGCTCAAGACCCCAGCACTACCGGTGGACAAGCTGGCAGCCTGGCGTCGGACCCTAACGTCCCCACTACTACTCAGCCAGCCACCACCGCCCCACCGACGACTGGCGCGTCCGCTGGAGTCGGTTCCGCTACCACCGGCGCCCCTGCGCCCCCTGCGTTCGCTGCCCCGGCGACGCAGGCTCCGTGGGCTGCGAACCCCGCTCCAATGACCGACGGCAGCGGCAGTGGCAGCTTCGGTAGCGCCGGCGACATTGAGACCCCGGCGACCACGCGGCCCAAGAGGGTCACGGACTCGTCCCGATCGCAATCGAGCACGCCGACCCCGGCCGAAGACTCGAGCGCTGCTATCACGGCGACGACGACTGGCGCGTGGGCCGTTGGCGGGCTGGCCCTGGGCCTTGCCGCGATGCTTTGATGGGGAAGATACGCACGCATGAGCCCCACGACACGACAAGCGCGTGGTGTTGCAGTGGGTGGATTTTCCTAGTCAGTTCCGTTAGCTTGAAGATGGTCGCTTAGCTTTTTTGGCACTAATCTCGACGCACGATTTTCGTGTTTGATCGCCCCACATCTGGCTACTTTTTCCCCTATCGATATCAGAGGATCGCCGAGGATTCTGAGGAGCCCTAGTGAGCCTTGCTAATGAAAAGAACTAATTCGAGGACTTACGTGGACTTGGGAGGCTGCATATAGTTTTCTGTGGCGCACCAGCGAGTGCCGCGTGAACACTCAGCCTGCAATATGGGCTCGAAATGCCGCGAGAGCCGTACAGTGTGTGATCGCGGGCCTGTGAGTCAAGCGCGGCGGCAAGTCAGTCCACTTTTCCGTGGCCAAAAGCTGAAACCTTGAGTTCGCCCGTATAGTGTTGTGCCCTCGTGGTGGATATGCCCACTAAAAAGTAGCGGGTTGATGCGCCGAGCATTGTCTGTCGACACGGAGACCGCAACGCTCGCTTTGGCAGTCCATGCCGTTGTGGACGGCCGCCGCCAGCCGGTGGGCACCACGCCGCACAAATGCTGAAACACATCTCGCGATTTGCGAGCACGCAGCCAGCATAGAGGACGACAACCGGACGCCTCATGTTCGCGAGTCGCGCACTGCCAAGCACGTTGCCGCCACGTTCGACTCGATATGATTTGCGTAGGTCGGCATGCTCCGTTCGACGTGCCAGCCGCTGTGAGTGAGACCGTCTGCCAGAATAATGTCTCAACGTCCAGCGGACATTGTCCACATCGATCTTGGCGAGAAGCACGAGCGCCTCGCAGCTCTGCGGCTTGTCCAGCGCCTTCGAGCCGAAGCTCGACATCCCGTCAACCCGACAGAAACGAGTCCTCGGAACCAACTTGAAGCTGGCCGCGCTCTATTCGGAGCAGAGTCTCGCTTCTCCACATTTGATCTCATTATGCCGTCCGGACATTATCAGCGGTCGCTGTGACGTTGTCCAGATGGCAAAGCACCGGCTTTCGACGAGGGAACGCTGTGCTTGTCGGTCGGTCGCGCTGGGGATCGGGACTCAGTCCCCAGCAGCTGGAAGGCGCGGCACCCCCGACGACTTTTGCCCGGCTGGCAGCTCCTCATTCTCACTTTTACCAGCAACTGCCAAGCAGCTTACCCCCCCC
>JAGDFM010000200.1:0-17769 GCA_019155715.1 Phytophthora pseudosyringae | reverse complement strand
CCACACACCCCCACCCCCCCAACCCCCCCCCCCTCCCCTCCCCCCACCTCCACCACCAAGTATCATGAAGGTCTTCGCTTTCCTCGCTACCGCTCTTGTCATCGCCGTCGCTGCCGCCCAGGACGCCTCCACGGCCGCTTCGACCGCCTCGTCGGCCGCTGCCACCACGGCCGCCACCTCGACGGCCGCCTCGACCGCTTCGTCGGCCGCTACGGACGCTGCCGCCACGACGACCACGACCGGCTCCACCGCCGGCTCGGCTGTGGGCTCCACCACGGTCGGCACGGCCTCGGGCTCCACGGGCGCCGCGACCACCACCTCGGGCTCGTCGGGCGCTGCCACCACCACCACCACGTCGGGCTCCGCGGACGCCACCACCTCGGGCTCCACGGCCTCGTCCTCGACTGGCTCTGCTTCGGCTTCGGCCTCGGGCTCGTCGGGCGCCGCCTCGGTGGCCGCTGGCAGCGTCGCCGCTGTGACGGCCGCCGTCGTCACCTACTTCCTGTAGATACCAGGAGTTGGAACGCTGGGAACGCGCAGTCCCGCGTAACGTGCTTGTCGCTTCATAGAGCCTTGGCGAAGAATTTTGCGGCAGCTCGTAGCTCTCTGCATGGTCGAATGCACGACACCGTGCTTCTTCCAGTAACGATAAATGCAAATACCTCAAAAATCATGTTGTCGAAAGCTCGTTCATGTTGCTCTGCAAAATTGGTACGACTGCTCTCTTTTCAAAACTTCGGTGCGAAGCAGCATGGCCTTGTTACGAAGAGGGTACTCTGCAAGCCTCTCCGAAGAATTGCCTCGTCCTCAGAAATTTGTCGATGTACTTCTCCGCACTCGTTTGATAGATGTTGGAACTCAAACCACTCTCAAATCCGATTCTTGCCCTTCGTACTGTCGTTCGGCGACCCTACTCCACGTTTCTCCTACTGGACGACAAGCTCCCACCCCAACTTCTTCTCCCAGGATAAAGCGCTATCCGCTATCGAGATCATACCCGTATATCCGTAGATGGATTTATGACTGACCGCGTCAGAAGAAAATAAGCTTCGTTCTGATTCTTGGCAAAGCTGCCATGCTCAACGCGCTCCTGCGCTAGGCACCTCGCTCAAGCAAATGGTGGCAAGTAGCCCGTATGCAGCTAAGTAAGGCGCCCAAGTAGAGTTGGGCGGAAATTGCCGGCTTGTAGGATATATTTTAAAATATATATTAAAAATATTACAATATAATATTTTAATATGCTATGTATTTAAAAAAATATCGCTCTATTAAAAAATCGTTAAATTGAATATATTGCCCATGATTTCAGATATGTGTTTTAATGTATTTTAAACCATGTTTTGGCCATGTTTCAAATTAAAACATATTGCAACTCGTATTGCAAAATCTACGGTGCATGTTTTTAAGGAATTGGTGAAATCATTCTAGGGGTCCTAGCCTGTCAAATGCCTGCAGTTTAACATCCGTGAGCGGACCAAGCGAAGGCGAAGTATGCGTGCCGCAGTGGGCCTAGGATTCTGTCACCAGCGAGTGCAGCGAGCATCTTGAAGCCCATGCCATCCGTCCTCGCTCTTTTACCATGCTAAAGTACGAAAATGGTGAAACAATATTATTTCAAGTGTTTGGGCACCCCTTACCGTTGTGGCAGTAGCACCAGTCAACTTTAACTACGGAGGCTTCAGTCACTCATCTTTCTGCCACGCGTCACGAGAAGCATAGCTGGTCTCATCTACACAGCACTAAGCTCACCACAGCGGCGACCATGGGGATCAGTTCTCCACATTTGTCAACAGCCCCACCAACTGGTACACATGGTGGCGCTAGGCCAACTCGGTGCCTCCCTCTCCCCGCTCTCCTCCCATCACCCCATGCCGTAGCCGCAGGTACGACAGTTCACTGTGCTGCGTTGACTCTCTCAGCGTCTGGGATTCTTAGAATGAACATGTGATGTTGCGTTCTGCCATATATGCTGCTAATGTTCCTCCACACCTGGCAGACGGCTCAGCCACAAATACTCAAGGCGTCTTTCCTTCGAAGGTGCAGGCTCAGTGTGCAATGTATCTGATCAAATGTTGGTTGAATGTCTGTTCTTGTGTGCCTCTACCCAGAAATCGAGGCAGGCGGAGGAGGAGACGTGCACGCCTGCCAGTCGCCGACTCAGCTACACACGGTACACGTTCTATTTGACTGAAGTGACAGTGCGGTATAATGAATTGTAGCTAATGTTTTCGTTTTGTGCTCAGTAGTTGACGTACGTAGAGAGCAGGGCTTCGCGTCGACGTGACGCGGAAATTGCTGAGATACCCGTATCTGAATTGCCTCTTGTACCCGAGCAGCTGGACCCTATCAGAGGGTGTACATTTGCTAACACGACTAGAAGTAGCGGATTTCGTTCCAATGGCTTGAGGCCTCAAAATGTGAAGGGTGTCTGATGCCCCATGCTCTTCAGAGCTCAGCTTGGTGAACGTTCAAACGCGTTTTACGGGCACTGTCATGAACCGTCAGACGAACTGTATCAAAAGTATCGATTTATGCGTCGAGTCCCAAAGGACGCCCCAATCACGAGTGGCAGCAAGACAAGCCGAATATAAGTCTACATCCGCGGGCGTACTCCTCACTACACACAGGTGAAAGATGTCTAAAACCATATACCGAAGATCAAGACTCGGGTACGTTTGCAAGTGAGGGGAGAGAGGAAAACTAGTACAACGAATATGCGTGGTCTTTTTAGGTTACTTGTAGGAGGCAGCTTGAGTGACGAGGACAATGGTGGTCAGTTTCGAGCTCGATGCGCTGGGGGACGTATCAGCAGTCGATGAGAACCTGAGTGGTCACACAGCTGTGATTACAATCAGTTCTCAGCACATGAGAACCTGAACAAGCGCTTCCCGGAGATTGTGCCGATCGTACCCAAACCTGCCGAAGTTCAAGCGCAGAAAGCATTGCAGATGATAATCTGAGCAGCTCACTTGAAGCGAAGAACACGTGATAGGGGAGTTGGCTGCACTCCCTGAAGTTGTTGCCGTCGTGTATTAAGCAAAGCCAAAGTGAGGAGAGCGGCCTGCTCCGATCACGGGCAAGACCGACCAGGGGAAGCTCTCCTTGCACTACCATCTAATACACTACCAACCAGTAACTTAGTCAACCACATACGCAACAACTCCTTGCTCAGATTGCCTTGTCTCGCGCTGTCGCAAGCGTTAACCTGCAGCTTGAACCGCACTGGCAATTTCAACAGCAGACACTTGTCCTGAAGGCTCACCAGCGCCAGAGGGAGGGCAGTCAGCTGACTAGACCGCCGTGGGACAAAATTTTCTTTCATCTGGCCATGGACGGAAGATTATTTCGAGCGGGGGTGGGGGGTACGCTTGAGGCGGGGTACAATCGAAATGAACCACGAGTGCGTTCACCTGCGTCAGGGGATAGCTACCAGGCCACGTGACCACTCCCAGCCACATGACTTTGGACGTGCTGGGCCACCGTGTCGAGGGTGAAACGAATTGCCGTCACGTGGGCGTAGTAAATCGACACCTTGAGGAAGTTTTGGACCTCTAATGCCTGGACCACTTAGACGGAGCCCGCCGCCGCTACTTACATACGGCCGAAAACCAGGCTCGCCGACTTGTTGACCACCAACGACCGATTATGGGCCCCCATCATCGCAGTGGTGTGAAGGGTCTCAGCGAGACTGTGGCATGTCGCCATACCGCGACTTTGAGCGAGATCGTCGGCAGCAGTTCCAGTGTGGTGAATACCATGCACTAAATAATGGTCCCAAGGCTCATGATATTCACCACTCCGATTTGATGATCGACAGAGCTGCCAGCCCTGGAAAGTGAAAGATGTTGAGAGTCGCTCAGGAATGCAAACAAGCACTAAAGATACGGTTGAATGGATCCTGGGCTCGAGGACTCAGGCCAAAGTCTGTGGTGACCTTCCATTGTTTACAACGATTCGTGGAGACAAGTCGAGTCAATTGGACTTTGCAAACGGTACAACTGAATCTGTGGTTTTGTGTTGCTCCGTGTTTTGAACGAGGAGACTGGTCTGATGGAGGATCGCCTGCTGAACGACATGATCTACACCCGAACGCCCAAGGGAATATCAGTAAGCCTCGGCTACTTGCGGATGACTGGTCGCTACCGGTTGACCTGTTCAAGTAACCAACACACTGCCTGGTTAACCAAGCCTAACACCATTCTCAAATTGGACATGCATGAGAACAACTACCGACACCGTGCCGAACGAGTGCCTGGTGCCATAGTGATGGCCGCACTCAAACAAGACACATATAGAAAGAAGCAGGTGGAGTTGCTGCACCTAGGCTGCAGTCATGTCAGCACGGATACCGTGATAGGCTTGGTGAAAAAGGTCGATGCGGGACTTCAGTTGAAGGCAAAAGGACGGAGTTCGTACGAGTGTGTTGCCGCGAGAAAGACGAAACGGATGACTTATGCGAGGATCCCAGTGCGTAAATCCAAGTTACTTGAGATGATGGACGTTTGCATTGTGAACGTGGCCACCGCTGGAGAAGCAATCATGTTCCTGGTTTCATCACAGATGAAGACATCTCCTGCAAATGACCGTTGCTACTTGATAAGAAGAGCGAGGCAACGTTCCACATCACGGTACTGTTGCCAAAGCTGCGAACGATGGAACGAAAGCTGCAAATGGTGAATATGTGAAGTAATCACGATGCTGAAGGTGAGAGCAAGGTGTTGCGCGAGTACTGTGACGAGTACGACACTACTCAACAGTTCACGCACACATACTCATCACATGATAATGGGATCGGGGAACATGCGAATGGCATCGTGATGCCCAGAGTGCGAGCAATGCTTTCAGCGACACATTTGCTGGATATTGTGTGGGGTGAAACATTGACGCATGCTGTCACCTGGCTGCCGACCAAGCCGATAATATTGGTATCGCCACACCAGCAGTTGTTCATATCGGCATCGATACTTGACGAACTGCGAGTCTGAGATTGTATTGCTTATGTGCGAGTTCCATGAGAGTCCATACATAAGCAGGATAAGCTGGGGCCAAGGGCAAATCTGTCTTTATTGCTGGGTTACCGTAACTATACGCCTGGTTTCCCGACGTGCAGATAGCCCAGGCGATGACTGCACGTGAGCGGAACGTGAAGATTTATGAAGAGTTTACCGCTGATAGGACATACGTGCGGCAGTTACTGGAGAACGCTTTCCTTGATGGCAACTATCAACTACCTGAGACTGTACCTGATGCGCGATCAAAAGAAGAATGCGCCCCAATACCTTGTGAGTGCATCACGGCCAGATATTGGTCCATGCGTCGAGATACTTAAGCAAGTACCTGTCCAACTACGACCAAACGCATTACGCGCAAGCAAAGAGATTTCTGCGATATCTCAAAGCTACGAGACGTCGGCAAGCTACGAGGTGGCGTACGGATCAGCTGCTACTCACATACTGACTATACCAACGCCCCGTGGAGCACAGGAGCATCAGTGACACAGTTCTATGATCGATGGCAATGTACTCTCCTACGCGTCTCGCAAACAAGAGATCATGCGTTGAGCACATGCGATATGGAGTACGTCGCCATGTGGGAAGCTCCCAAGGACTTCTTTTGGCTTGTTCGCTTGGGTAAAGAACTGGAGTGGAAGCACACGGTGTCATAGCTGCTCCGCAACAACCAAGGTGCTATGGTGCTAACTGCTAAGCCAAGCAAATTCTCCAAGTGCAAGCACATCGACAACAAACATCACGTGGTGCTCAAGGAGCTTGCCACACAACACATTTGGCCAATGTGATGACGAAGGCGCTTGGTGCGATCAAGTCCGCCTAGTTTCGGAAGGAAATGAAAGTGTTGCCGATCATGAACAACGAGAACCAGACTACGGACGTGACACACATATATACTACTGCTAGTTGTAATTGAGCGTGACGACTCCTGCCTCAGAACTTGACGAGTAGCTGTGGTGCCTGCTATGTGCTTTCATGGCCGGACTAGTAACGCTAGTCTCGTGTGGCTGTGTCGCAGCATGGTGACTACTATATCCCGTCTTCAACAGCAAAGGGCGGTGGAGTTTGCATTTTATGTATGTATGTGTGTGTGTGTGTGAGGGGGAGGGGGGGTAGTACTGACACTGCGTGGACACTTCGCGCAAATGCCCCCATGATACTGTTGTTACGTAGTCAGCAGTACACCGAAAGCCGTGAAAGCGAGGCTGAACGCCTACGTGGGCGATCGTGACGGCTCTACCATTCACCGTCGATATCAAGCATGAGTGTGAGATGGAGTGATACCTATATCGAAGCCAAGTGCTTGTGGTGCCTAGGACAATACGATGCGTGCGGACCGCCATTGCCACAGCCCTGGCTACTGGCACAGCCCTGGCTACTGGCAGGGACCAGAGTGACCTACGCCTACATATCCTACCGATAACCCTGCGCACGTCGGTGTTGCCACGCGGCTACCCAGTTTCCCAGTCTGCCGCATGCCTGTGCGATGTTGTGCTCGCGAGTACCAGGGACTGTATGTTGGAGGGCATTGCTGAGTAGCTTTATTATAGGTGTACGGTGTTATATGCAAATACACCTTGCGGTTCAGCGAGGTCTAGTGCGCAGCAGACTCTCTCTCTCTCTCACTTCCGCTTTTGCAGCTCAGTGAGCATTGTAAGAGAGAGAGAGAGAGAGAGAGAGAGAGAGAGAGAGAGAGAGAGCTGTCCACACCAAGACGCGTCATTAAACTCATCAATCTTCCCAATTCACGTTCAGGCTTCGCTGGGAGGACGCTGCCGCTCTGCTCGCGACAAAATCCGTCGTCTGGTACTCCATGACATTATCCCGGAGTAGAATCTGGTGTCCTCCCTGCTTACCGCACCTGCCGCAGCCTCCAAGAACACGTGCATGTCTTCGCCCGTACACCGCCATATCTTGAGAACCTGGGCGTCAACCTAGATGCCTCTAACTTCGCAGCATTCCAACGTCAACTACGAGGTAGGTGGTACATGTAGGGCTTGTCGGTCTTTCAATTGGCATTCAAAAATTTCAGAGCTCTTTCGGCCCTAAACCCTAGACTTTAAGCCTACTTTTAAAAGGTCGCGCCATTTAAAAAAAATAGTTCTACGCATCTTTACAAGTACGAACTCGCCGAGCCAATCTATTGGCGAACGAAGCTGGGCAGCCTCAGTGAGCCGGCTAGGAGCACCATTACTGTCACCTCATACGCTCGGCAGGCTTCGCCCGGAGGGGTCAGAATTACCGGGGAGAACAACAAGCAAGCAAAGTGACGTCAGTTAGCATCCCCTTGGTTTCACAAACAGTTCGTCAAAGTCGGTCCATTGCGCAACAAGCAGCAACATTACCCTCACCTAGCAACCTACTTGCAACTTCCTGCAACTTATCCTCCACATCTTGCAACCGACACCCCGCACCACCGCAACACGAGCCCCTCAGATCTTCAGTCTTGGACCCCCATACAAAAAGAGACCCAGTCCGATGCTGTCGTCGCTCGCCCGCCGCTCGCAGCCCCGCGTGGCGCCCGTACTGGCGCGCGCCAGCTCGTCGCTCATGTCGGACGTGCACGGCACCACGCACGGCAAGAAGCACTGGAAGAACAAGCCGCTGTTCCGCCGCGGGGGCGACAAGCGGTTCCGCAACGGCCAGGAGGCCGCGGACATGCTCACGGACGAGGTGATTCGACGCGACCCCAACCAGGTACGACGCCCCCTCGTGGCTCCAAAGGAAGCCCCGCGTCTCCTCTCTCCAACGCGCCACTAACCGCTGCCAACCGCCCCCTACAGGCCGAGTACGTGCAGGCCGTGCAGAACTTCGTCAACTCGGTGGTCCCCGTGTTCGACCGCTACCCAAAGTACGCGTGGGTCATGAAGACGCTCATGGAGCCCGAGCGCGTGATCCAGTTCCGCATCCCGTGGATCGACGACGAGGGCAGCAGCCGCGTGAACCGCGGCTTCCGCGTGCAGTTCTCGAGCGCGCTGGGCCCGTACATGGGCGGCCTGCGCTTCCACCCGGAGACGACGCACGGCATTGCCAAGTTCCTGGGCTTCGAGACCATCTTCCGCAACGCGCTGGCTGGCTCGTACGGCGGCGCGCACGGCGGGTCAGACTTCAACCCCATGGACAAGAGCGAGTCGGAGATCATGCGCTTCTGCCAGAGCTACATGACGGAGCTGGCCAACTACATCGGCCCGCACACGGACGTGCCCACTGCCGGCGTGGGTGTGGGCCCTCAGGAGATCGGGTACATGTTCGGACAGTACAAGCGTCTGCGTCAGCTGCACCCCGGAGGCACGGAAGGCATCTTGAGTGGAGGCGCCTACCACTACCCGCAGGTCACGGGCTACGGCGTCGCGCACTTCGCGAACCGGACCCTGGAGGCTCGCGGGGAGTCGCTGAAGGGCAAGCGCTGCCTTATCTCGGGCAGCGGCACGGTGGCGCTCAACGTGGCGCAGAAGCTGCTGGACCTCGGCGCGATCCCCATCGGCGTCAGCGACAACTTCGGCTTCGTGATTGAGGACCAGGGATTCAGCAGCAAGAGTCTGGAGGAGCTCAAGCGCATCAAGGAGGAGCGTAACGCGCGTCTGGGCGCCTACATCATGTCGTCCACCACGGCCAACTACCACCCGAGCGAGGAAGGCCGTCTGTGGGAGACGCCCTGCGACTACGCCTTCCCGTGCGCCATTCAGAACGACGTGGACGCCGATGCTGTGCGTCTGCTCGTGAAGAACGGCTGCAAGGGTATCTTCGAGGGTGCTAACTTCCCCTGCACGGACGAGGCCATCAACCTCATCAAGCAGCACGGCCTGGCATTCGGTCCGAACAAGGCCTCCAACGGCGGCTCGTTCGCGCTTATCACGAAGAGCCTTGGCGCGACGACGCAGCTGTCCGACGACGAGCTGGACAAGGTCGTTAAGGGTACGTTTTGGTCGAGTTTATGGGGCTGTTTAAGGTGACGCGAGTGCTAGCTAACCCGTCTATCTATGCCTTTGTTCGTGCAGAATACATGTACACGCTTCACGACCGCGTGGCAGCTACTGCGGAGGAGTTCAACGCGGCGGGTGACCTCCACACGGGCGCTAACATCACGGCTTTCATGAGCGTGGCCGCCGCCATGTTCCGCCAGGGTGTGGTGTAAAGGGGCTCGTGCGAGAGCTCTCTCTCTCTTCGACAGGGATATTACCCAAGGGATATCCAACCGCATCGATGTTGCAAGGCAGCGAGAGGAAGCGGCGGGGAAGAGGTGCGCTGCGGAACGATCAGCTCGCACGTGCAAAGTACTCACGCTCAATACAAGCTCATGAGTTTTGTTTTGCTATCCGTCCGTCGTGGCTTGTGCTGTTGTCGAGCGGTGTGACAGCAGAAGACACGGCGTCAAGGGCCAGTAGCTGCAGAATCCACTTGCAGGTAGGTGACAGACGGAAGATCCATGCGAACAACACGGCAGCGTCCCGAAGCAGCAAAGAACCATCGACGTCGACGACTCGAGACTAAGCAGCTCGACCACTTTCTGACATGTTGAGGTCTCAGTCCGCTCTGCTGCTTGTGTCCAGCGCCGCGTACGATATGAACAGGCGCGACGAGCATTGCGCACGAAACGACACTTGAACGGTTTTCGGACTGTTGGCGCAGGCAGCACGCGAGTGCCTTTCACCAGTTGGTCCAAAGTGCGTTGCGTCGCGCCGGTGCACGAATCTCTCCATCATCAACGCTGCAGAAGGGATCGCTGGGGTGACAACTTGCTGCGGTCTGGGATTGCCACTCTCTGCGCCGTCAGATATCTCACGGCACCACAGCGCGAGCAAATCTGAGCTCGTAAGCGAAGGTATCAACTACCAAACGGATGACGGTTGAGCCACGACCGTTGGAAACGGAAAGAACTGCACGCAGTGTCGTCAAGTTCCGCCCGGTGCCTCCTGACCCCTCGACGGACGGACCCCAACAATGTCGGACTGGGCTGTTTCGCTTGGGTTTCCTCCGCCCTTCCCACCTCGTTCTTCACTTTGCTTCGCTCTTTGCGGCAGCCCGAACAAAAGCCGTCTCCACGCCCAGCGCGTACACCATTTTCAGCCTCCGAGTTTGGAGCTTGGGGCTTTGTTGCGACTACCAAAGCCCACCGGAATTGCCCACTGCCGAAACACAATGCAGTCGACCCGAATCGCACTTGTGGCAGCTTTCGCGCTAGGAGTTTGGAGCAGTTGTGCCACAGCCGCCACTTCGACTGGGATCTCCTGCGACCGTGTAGCTCTCGGCTCCCAGTCCGCGACCAAGTGGACCGTCAGCTGCACCACGGAAGGTGCAGCCACCGTCTCGTCGGCATACTTCAATCCATTGTTAGTGAAGAACTTCTACGTGGACAGCGGCGTTTACATCGCGGCATCCGGGTCGGACCTGAAGCTCTCGTTAACTTTTTCCGAAGTCGACGCGCTCGTATCTTCCTCCGTCACGACTTTCTCGCTGCTAGCAGCTTCGGGAGTCACCCCCGCCACCCCCGTGACCATCGTGTCGACTGCCTTTGAAGAGCTCTCCGCCCTCCAAACACTGTAAGTTTATCTCGGATAGAAATCAATTCTCGTCAAACTAACCTGAATTTGTGTTGCTATCAGGCACTTGGAGGGGATCCCTCTAGCTGACAGCGACCTGCACTTGGTGCTTCCAGCTTCAATCCAGCAAATGTGCGTCCAACAAGTGGTTGTTTGCCAATATCTTCGTGTCTTTTCCTCACACTGTTCATCTTTGTGTACGATGCGCAGTTCTATCGTTGGATGTGGACTTAGTAACTTCTCTTTCGAGTTCGTGGACGGCTCTGCTAGCGCAGATTCGGGTCTCTCCATCATGTAAGCTCTTCTAGATATACACTTGCTACTCTTTAATGAATTACTAACGCACTTACTGCCTGTACTCCGCAGTGACCTCCGTCTTAACGAACTCGGTGGCATCCCAAGTTTTATTTACGATCTACCGAGTGGTGTCTCGACGATTGACTTGAGGAACAACACACTGGAGTTGTCAACTGAGACTGCTGCCCACAAGAAGCAGTTGGCTGAGTGGATTAGTGCCGATATCTTGCAGATTGACAGCGATTCCCGAATGACGTTGGATTCATCTAGCAAAACAGAGAGAAACTCCATTGTAGGCACCGCTACAGCTGCGGATAACGGTACGCACACGGATAACCACCCTGCCACGGACTCATCAGGGAGCGAGGAGAACGTCAAGCAAGAAAGTAGTAGCAGCATGGACGTGATCCCAGTCACCATCCTGTCCATCGTCATTCCGGCAGTGGTGGCCGTGGGCGTCACCCTGGCTCTTGTCATCCGAAAGCGAAGGCGAATGCAGGACCGCGAGACAGACGCCATCTTGGATTTACCTCATCCTTTCGACAAGTCCTCACGTGATCGATCAGAGACGTCGGGCCACTTTACTGCGATCGAGAGCGAGCTTTCTCGCAGCCGAATGTCAAGTGCAGAAGGCCACCAAAGTCTTGACGACCGTGACTCCTGCGTCATCGTCCCCATGTCCCCTACAGATGCAGAGCAGCCTCAAGAGATCTCAACATCAGCCAGAGCAGGCTACCTGAACCTGGCATCGCCCCACGAGGCGCATCAGAGTGTGCCAATGACCATTATGAAGCGACAAGTTTCCAGACGCGAGGATGGAGACAGCAGTAACTCACTTGAACTGCTCAGCACTCACAGCACATCGAGTGCGACGCCATCTCAAGCACGAATTGCCGCCCGAAATGCTCTCCGATTCGCTCTGGAAACGTTGCTAGCGACAAAGACCAACGATGCAGGACACTCCATTGCTCCGCTGCTGACTGTGAACGCCTACCAGTACTCGTTCGGCTCAGGGACTCGAATTGAAGAGACCCCGCTTGCGTTCTTTATCGACTGCCGTCTTGCGGGTAGAACTTTGGAGGAGGCAGCTCCCGAGCCAGCCCCACTTGGCCAGCTCGTGATCAAGGTCTTCATCGAAGGAGACGCCGACCTTGCGGGCCGCGAGAGCTACGCGCTTTCATGTTTGCAGCACGACGACGTCTCTCGCGCTTTAGCTCCTCGGCTGTTCGACGACGCACTGGAGTACGAACTTGACGTCAAGGACGCTGCCAAGCTGAGCTGCTGCATCCTGGTGCTGGACAAGCCTAGCTGCTCCACGCTGCACACAAGCTTAGCAACTTCTCGCGAGCCCCTGGAGCAACAAATTGCTCGGGTGGTGAATGCGCTCCGCGCTCTTCACTCCCGGGGTCTCGTTCACGGAGGCCTGGACCCAGACAGCCTCGTCGCGTGCTCACCTGACGGACGCCTGAAGTTCTGGGGCCTTGAGCACGTCTCGAGAGCAGGACACAAAATTCCCTGCCCGGACCCGGACCTTCTTGGCGTGAGCCAAGCGGAATGCATCTCCCCGGAGCTGGCGGTGCTAGCTCTGGAGGAGACGCCATGTTCCCGTACTTCACCCTCGCTGGATATCTGGAGCCTTGGCGTGATGATCCTCAAGATGCACGCTGCTGGACGTCAACTGGAAGAGTTCAAGGGCTGCACAAGTGCCCACGAAGTGTTTGAGCGCCTCAGCGCTTGCGATGTCGCTGGAGAAGCAGCAAACGCGTGCTTCTTCGAGCGCTCGATAGCCCAGTTCGTATTGAATGACGATATGAAGAACCTCCTGCGCCAGAGTTTGCAGCGCACTGCGGCGATGAGACCTTCGGTGGACTCGATTGCAAAGCACAAGCTGTTTCAGGCCAATACGGAGCGCGAGGTGTCACGAACGACTACAGTGAGAAGTGCGGCTGTGACCCGGATGCTCTCCGCTATCCTTGAAGAGAAGGATGTGGCCTCTTCACGCGGACCTAATGACTCGCTGCTCGCTTCAGATGAGCCCGAGCGTGAGACGAGTGGCAAGGAGCAGGTTCTAGAAAAGGTGTCGGAGGTGGTCACCACTGGCGACGATGGTCCGCCTGAGCCATTGCCTCCAAGTTTGTGGCTCTTCCTACCACCGGTGGAGCTCCAAGTCGACTTGACGCAGCGCGCGAGCTTCTTCTCGATAGACCAGTGGGTTTCCAACCTCAAGCGTCTACAGCAGCAACGCGCAGAAGAACTGCGATTCCCGCTCGTCTTCATGTGCGAGTCCTGTGAGTCCGTCGCCTCGGTTCCGTGCAGTATTGCCACTACGACCGAGTACGGCGCGAGTGTGCCCTCCTCCTTGCTGCCTCTGGTGATGCCGCTTGTACGAGAAACAATGCTGTTCCTCGAGGCACGCGCGATAGTGTCCAACGGATTGGGCGTCGGTGAAGCCAGCGGACTCGCGGGCCCTCAGCAATGGGACGAGCTGCGAACGTTTTACAGCGCATTGGAACGCATGGAGCTGGCGACCGTGAACCCGGTGAACGAGATCGAGCTGGCGCCAATGGAGAAGCGACTCAAATCTCGAGAGCCGTCGAAAGCCCAGCAAGTGCTCGACAAACTCACGGGCCTCATTTTCAGCGAGGAAAAGCGCGAGTACGTTCGAAACCTGTTGGACGCTTTGGTCAGCGACGAAGATCTGGCGACTCAAACAGAGCGCAGCAGCTGGGCCGCTTTGCGCCGCTGCGATGTGGCTGGGGAGACCTCATCAGCTTCACTTAGCCGCACGCGGTGGCTGTGCAGTCACCACGCTCCCAAGGAAAAGTAATGTGCACTTCAGTATGTCAATGAATCAACTATGCCAAATACTATCACGTGTTCGTAAAAGAAAAAAACGGTAGTAGGCACGTTTACTCTCCGTTCCCTTCGTTATCTTCCTTTTCGTGGTACCGAGCAGCATCTACGGCGAGCATCGTGAACCAATGACGATAATTCTACATCCAACGTCGTGCATCTTGCAGATTATGAACAGTTTAAATAATCAACCGAGATGGACCAGTGCCGAGCGAATGTCATGAACTTCTCGTTTTCATGCGGCTAGCGGACTGAGAGAAAGGTGTGTCGAGGGCTCACGTCCGCGGGGTATTTTAGCCTAACTTCTCGTCGTGCCCACAGTCTGCACCTTGCTTGGAACGTTTAATTAGCGTGAAGTCGATGGTGATTCGAGCTAAAAGCGCTGTCTTACGGTCATGAAGTGTGGGAACAGGAGTCGTATCGTATCACAAAGCTGTTGGGAGGTGGAGCGCCTTGGATTCTATTTACGCGTGAACACGTGCCGCAAATTGAAACGGACCCATCTTTGGCCAGCCCCGCCACGTTAGTCGAGTTTCCATCCTACTTACAGCCTACTTACAGCTTCGCCTGCGTGTCGAGATGGTGCCGCAGACGAATGAAGGTTCGGATGAGGAAGGCGATAATCCAGGCCAAGGAGGCGTGGAGGGGCCTCCCGAGGTGGCGGCGGCCAATGTTTTACCAGCTCTCGTACTCCAAACCGACGATGTCGCTGAGGCGGGCTACACGACGGAAAAACTCGAGCAACGACCAAGTTCGACAACGAAAACAGAGCGGACGCGGCTTCCAAGAGCGTCGTATACGGTGTCACGATTGTCCCGAGCCTCGTCGATGGAACCCCGGCCGTCGGTTGTCCACATAATTTCGTCCGAAGTCGCGACATTCTACGACGTGTTCGGGATGCTCGGAGTTCCGATGATCGCCATGTTCGTGGTGTCGGCCGCGTGGACTTTCATGATGGCGGCGATCCAAGTGCACGCCGACTCGATCGCAAACGCCATCATGAACACCACCCAGTTCGACAAAGGCGGGTTTTGGCTGCTACCAAAACCTGACAGTGGGGTCATCATCTCGGCCGTGGTCTTGCTTTCGCTTTTTGGGATTGGCTACACGGCGTTGGCCGTGACGATGATCTTCTTCTACCGCGCTGGCGCTCCGAAAGAAGCGAACCTAATGGTGGAAGCTTATTCTGCTGCCGCCAAAGCCTCGGAAGATCCCGCGTCTCAAGTTACCACACAGCCCGGCGGGTCAAAATCCAACTTCGCTCAGAGAGTTGTTGCCTGGGTTCGCGCGTTACCACGTGACGTTCGCGAACATTACTTCGTAAGCCCGCAGTTTGGTAGTTTTTGTGCGGTTTCTCTCTCTGATGCATGCGCGTGGTGTCTTTTCCTTGTCGTTTTTTTTGTAGACTGCAGCACTGGATCTCCCGAAGCTGGTTTTCCAGACACTTACGCTGTCCACCTATCTCCGAAAGGGATTCCCAACTCCAATTATTTACTACTACTCGGTGTTGCTGCTCTGCAACTGGCTTGTGGCCTCGTACCGAAGCCAGCACTACGTCGTAGATCCAAACCTGATCATCGCTCGACTCTATTACACGTACGTTTTACTCGTAGAAGTGTTCTCTGGATTATACAACCGCTAATGAGCTGCTCGTTTTGTGTATAGATTTGACCTCTTCTTTGCGGTGTTTGCCCCTCTCGTGATTCTGATCTACTACGTCAACACCTTTAAGTTTGACCGAGCTGAATTTATGACCAGACAAGAAACACTCACCGCTGGCACATTTGACAGTGTAGCGCGAATTTTCGGGGAGCCATCGCAGATTTCCAGTTTCTGCAGCGCGTTTCACTACTTGCAGTTCGCCTCAGGATCGACGCTCTTCTACAAATGTGCACTGAACCTGCTGTCGCTGTACAAATGGCGCAAGATCATCTTGACACTAATTCATAACCACCACGAGCGACAGCTGGAGAAGAAGCGCAGGGCACTGGTGGATCCAAACGCAAGGGACAAATCCCGAACAGCAAGCATCAAAGCCATCATCACCAAGAAGTTTTCCACAACGATATCGAAGCCAAGAATTGGGAAGCAGTTTTTCCCCAAACTAATTCTATCGATGGGTTTTCTGGCTGCGGGTGTCTACAGCTTCGTGTATTCGATCGGGTCCGTACAATCGACCATCGAGCTGTGTTCCAAGTACGACAAGTGTGTCCTAACGAGTTACCAGTGGAATTTTGGAGAAAAGCACTGCACATGCTTGGTGTTTGCCGACCGAGAAACATCGCCCAGGACTTACGCGGCATGGACAAACCCTAACGATACCACAGCGAACCTCGCAGAGCTCGCAATCGCAGGGGAACTCCGCATCATCCAGATAATCAATCGTGCACTTCCAGAACTTCCGGAAGAGTTGAAGAACTGCCACAACCTGGAGCAGCTCATTCTGGCATACACCAAGACGGAGGCCATCCCAGAATGGGTAGTCGAGTTCTCGCGTCTTGAATATTTGTAAGTACCATGCCTGCCTCTTGTTTTTCACTGTTCAGTGCTAGTATAGTAACTAACTGTCTCCCTATTGACAGCCACATTGAGGGGGACTTCACCAGTCGAAGATTGAAAACTATCGCGGACGGTGTCTTTGACAACATGGAACACCTCGCGTTCTTGCACTTGGGTACCATTCCAGACTTGATCAGCGTCCCATCGTTCTCCTCCCTCAAGAAGGTTCGGTACTTGACGCTGGCCGTGTTGGACACACTTCAAGAGATTCCGAGCTTTGAAGGGCTTTCGTCCGTTAGCGACTTGAACATCATCAACCTCCCAAGTGTCGCCGCGTTACCATCGTTGGAGCATTTAACGAGCCTGAAGAACTTGGTAATCCGAGCGAGAAGTGCGATCTGCTGCAACGGCTTCATCTCGGGCACGTGCAACATGACGGAGTCTCAGTGCTCGCCAATCACAGGCGAAGCGCACCCGCTGAGCTGCACGGATCAGCGGATCTCGGAGGAAGACAAGGCCATTATCGACTCTATGGAAGGCACAATTTGCCCTCCTTCCATTCCTATCGCCCGAGAATTAACAGCTCCGACTTTACACTCCACGGACGAGCTCTGCAGTGGCGTCAAGTACAGAGAGTGCAGTCTTGCCGGCTTGCAAGGCATGTGCTTCAACACCCGCATGATGGTGATCAATTGCGAGACAACGTCCAACTACATCAAAATGCGCAAGCTGCAGATCCAACGAGGCGTCGGGGATGTTTGTGACCCGGCCGAGGAAGCCTGGCTCGGTTGCGCTAGTTAGTTAGTTGATCCTTTTTCCCTATCGAGGTCCTACAGAAAAAATACAATACGGTTCAAGTACATGCAGATGTCGCTTTAAGTTTACCAGTGAGTGTGTACCATACGAATGGTAATCTCTGGTTGGTAGAGCTGACGAACAGATAAGAAACTATTTGTTCGCGTGTGCTACCCACTGACTCAACATGAGTTAATCGAGTGTTTCCTTCGCATCATCACTGGGTATACCAGGTACAGACATAATTGATCTTTACCAACATTTACCTCACGTAGGAAGCCGGCGTCGCTTATTCAGCCCGACTTAAATGTCTAGACACGCAATGTGCTTGACAACTATGGCCAGCTGTACGCGTTGGGCAGTTCGACAGCAGGGACGATTGTTATATCAGTGATATAGCAATAATACCACTTCAACGTGTTGTGCACCTCGATAAAAAAACGCGTTACGAAGCCAGGTGGATGGTCTTATCGGACGTTACTTCACTGTGCCATCGCTACCGCTCCACAAACATGCCCTCCCAACGAACTCACTCGTGAGGCACGTCATACTCTTGCAAGATGAGCGGGGGATTGCTTCAGTAGCTCTCACTGGAGCAGAATCATTCGTCAGTTGGCGTCGTAGTGCTCGCTCGATGCCTCCTCCATCAACCACCATGACCGACGCGTCCGTCCAACAAGTGACGCCGCCCGCCAAGACGTGCAGCGACAAGGTCACCGGCGTGCTCGTCAAGCACTGGACGGTGCCCGACAAGCACCGCTCCGACGAGCAGGACG